>JAZGTH010000023.1:4420000-4567500 GCA_036877525.1 Chromobotia macracanthus
GCCTGGAGCTGCAGTAAGAAACAACCATACTGAGTAATTTTACTTAAGGTCAATTTAAAGTGACACTGCCATAACATTACCCAAAATAAATATTGTTTCAGGCTGTGCTGAGACTGATATCCGTTTTAATATGTCATTATAATGCATTTTTCTCCTGTATGGTGTTGTACACTTTCCCACAGAGAAAGATCCTCGGTTCTGATTTCTTCAATAAGGTCTGTGGTCATTTAAAACTGCTGGAGAAAGAGTATTTTGGACTGGAGTTCCGTCACCATAATGGCAGCTATGTGAGTCAAGACCTCTGACCGGTCGATGACGTCAATTAAAGAGATTGTAAATAAACAGCAGTGACTGCAGTCTGTAAATAACACTTATTGTTCTACAGGTCTGGCTTGAACTCTTAAAACCAGTGGTTAAACAGATCAAGAGTAAGTTTAACAGCGATAATCTTGCAACAAAGTCTCCTAGCTTCATTACCAATTGATCTCTTGCTATGCTAACTCACAGTAGGGCACAGTGGGGTCAAATGTCCTCTAGGTAAAGAGAAATGAAAGAGAGGTTTATAGTTTATAGTTCTATAGTTTCTATAAATAGTTTCTATTATTATATTTCATGTTGCTTCTATAGAAAGCATATAATATTGGGCTGGCTATAGAAATTTGATCTTTTAGTGTTTTTTTAAAAAGGTTATATAAAGGTTAAATAATAATTATTTATAATTAGTTTTATTACTTAATGCTAAAAAAAATGACTGAATATAGTACTTTTTTTTCCACAGGTGCCAGTGATGTGGCCTTTCGTTTTATTGTAAAGTTTTTCCCTCCTGACCCAGGGCAACTGCAGAGAGGATTAACCAGGTAAACCTGCATGATTGACAGATGGACAGATAAACAGATAGCAATAGGTGACAAGAGTTCATGCTGAATCACGCTTCTTTTATACAGGTATCTGTTTGCCCTTCAGATCAAACAGGATCTGTCAAATGGCAGCCTCACCTGTAATGACAACAGCGCTGCCCTGCTGGTCTCTCATATACTCCAAGGTAATTCCCCTCACAAGCTAATAGTCTGTTAGTATATAAAGCTGTCACATACTGTACACCATTTAATTTTGTTCTCTTCCCCCATTGCAGCAGAAATCGGGGATTACGATGAGGAGTTGGATGCTCATCATCTTGAAAGTAAGCAGTATGTGCCAAACCAAGAATATCTGGACCACAAAATCATTCGCTTTCACAGAAAACACAGGTAACACACAGTTACACACACACAAACATATATGGACGACAAGGACATAGAGTACCTACTGTATAAGGCCAAATAATTTTAGCCCCAGTTTGGTTATATTTTACCTGTAACTTTGTCCCCTGTACCACATTAAAATACAATCCAATACTGGCTCTAAAGGCACCAAAATAAACACCACCCACACCAAAGAGGCCAAAACATATTTATAATTCCATGTCCCCAGAAAGAACCCATAATTGGACTGCAGCTATGCCTAATTCCTCAGACATCAGCCACCCCCACATCCAGCAGCTATAATTGGACCACAATTAAGAATTCTTGGACCAGAATCCTCAGATGTCAGCCAAACAGTAACCTAACATTTACACTTACCTTCTGTTGTTTGGGGTCAGAGGTCATACTCCTTCTGAATCCGATGTGCACTTGCTGGAAGTCGCCCGCAAAATGGACATGTACGGGATCCACCCACATCCTGCTCATGATGGAGAGGGCATGAGAATCAACCTGGCCGTCACACATATGGGAGTGCTTGTTTTTCAGGTACAAATATATACACTTAAGCTTTGTAAATATCAATGCAATGAGAATCTAAAATGCAGATAGAGATACATGAATTATTAATCGTATATATTTAAATATTAATTCATACCATTATCAGGGAAACACAAAGATCAATACCTTCAGCTGGGCCAAGATCCGTAAACTAAGCTTCAAGAGGAAACATTTTCTGATCAAACTCCACACTGAGACTGGGGTGAGAAACTAGAGGCCAGTTTCTCTATTTTATCTACACAGCACAATTCTAGACAGCACCAATGACGCTGTGAATAAAAACTCGGATTTGATTTAAAAAGCGGATTTGTATGTTCATATATTAAGTACATGGGTTCTATCAAAATGATTTAAAAAGTTGACACATTGTAGGTCTATGAAAAAGCACGGTAGTTCAAAAGTTTCCACCGAGATCCACAGACCTGCAGAGTTTAGTTCCAATTATAATGAATCACACCTGAACCAGCTAATCGAGATCTTTGGAACTGCTAGAAACACCCAGTCAGGTTAGAGCTGCAGGTCTGTGGACGTATAGGTACATTGATTGGAGACGATAGTTCTACCCTGGTGACAAAGATGCAAGCAGATTTCTATAACAAACAACAGATAAATATTCTAAAATAGATAAAGTCTGAATCAGTCATTAACTCAAATCTTTATATTAGCTTTCAAGGAGGGACACTGTCGAGTTCTCTATGGCCAGCAGAGATGTTTGTAAGGCCTTTTGGAAGATGTGTGTGGAGTACCATGCGTTCTTCAGACTTTCTGAGGAACCCAAGTCTCATCACAAGTCCCTTCTTTCCAGCAAAGGATCCAGTTTCAGATACAGGTATGAGAGAGAAAGAGAGAGATACCTGCAAGAGACTTGGACGTATTGTGGAACCTTCCAAAATTAAGTAAATCCTATGAGAGCATTTGTATTGTGAACAATGTGATATTCTTTCTTCAGCAAACAACTAGAAACCTAATTTGGGGGATTATAGGAGTGAAGATATACTACTATATATAAGCTAAACATCATGTCTGTAACTAGAGTTTTGTTTTTAATTTTTAAACATGCTCATTTTTCATATCTTAGTGGCAGGACACAGAAGCAACTTCTGGAGTGTGTGGGCTCTGGAGAGAAGAAACATTTGCCTTTTGAAAGGTAAAGTATTTGGTTTGTTGGAAAATGTGTGGAAAATTTGTGACTAAGCCTAAAGTATTTTTCGCCATTAGCATCACTGCAAATTAGCATCACATTATTAACAGACCAAAACACTTTCCGGTATAAAATGACAACTTTTAGGCGATGACTGTACAACGTTTACAGTGTTAGACAGTGACGTAGGGGACCAGCACAATCCATGTGTTTGTTTTTCCCAAAATCTCCACCAACTGTTGTGCTTGTTTTTCAGAACTCATTGTAAATCGGAATATGATGCACGTCAATGCAGATCCTCTCCTGACATCCTTACCGACGTCTCCAAGCAGGTACTGTACTACATTTGCTCATATTTCAAATATGTTCTTAGATTCTGTTTTTCAAATTTGTGCTCCTTTTTTACACAGCTGTACGAGCAGTCCCATCTACCTCCTAACTCAACTGTTGCCGAGCAACACAAAGAACAAACAGGCGTAGCAAAGCGTAGTCTATCTGCTGTGGAAGTCATGTTCGCTAATGAGCTGGAACGATCCAGGCCCTTGTCACGAAATCCTGCCTTCTCAAGCAATTCTGCCTCACCCAAGCTTCGTTCTCTGTCCACGTCAGGAGCAGAGCATCGTGGCAGAGGAGCTCAAAGACAGAAAGCAAAGAGACGTTTGTCTCCTAGCGCTCAACATCTTGTGCTCCTCTATCCTAACGCACCCCATCTGCAGTTCCACCCAGTGCTGCCCACTTTCCCGCTCGCCGCTCACCCGTACCTACTTCAAGACCACACCTCCTCATCACTAGACCGCCTGCCTCAAGCCCATCACTCGGTGCCTCTGCAATACTTGCCCAGACAAATTGGCCACTCCTCATTACCGTCCTCTTGCTTGTCACCTCAACTACTGAAGCAGCAAGAAAGACTCCGCCCCACTGGCCAGGTATTGGCTGAATCAAGATTGTACCCCAGAGGGGTGGGGCTGAGGGCAGGGTTGAACAGGAAGCTGGACTTGAGCAGAGTGGAGGCGGGCCATTACAGCGATGACTCCACCTTTCAGACAGGCTTGCCACGTCGAGCTTCAAGCCAACCAGATGTCAAATTCCAGAGACCCACACTCGCCTCAAATGCTGCTGCCTACGCATCCGAATATCGCCCACTGGGGTATTATCCGCATTTATCTCGACACCAGGTTCCTACCAGGCCCACCTACCTTCCTCTAAGCCCTGCCCCTCTCCCAGAAAGACCGACTTCTTTATGCGTACTTGGCACAAGCAGTTACAGTGATTCTGATTCGGACACATTCTACCCCTACTTTCCCGCGATAGGCAAAGTGGTGCATTCCGGTCCGCTGGCACGTATGCGATTTTCTTCCGGAAGCCTCCAACTAGACGAAGAGGATGGGGAGGATGAGGAAGAAGAAGAGGACTGTCAGAATGAACAGGAAAACACAACTCTCACTACTGTCAAGGTGATGAAGTTGTAGTCGTGCGCACAATCTGGAACGTGGTTGTTAACTATGGGGCTGAACAAATAATATAACCTGTGGCCTGCAGACCTTTGGCTAATTATGACCTAAGACAAAAAGACAAAGGAGAATCATTATTGTTATTATTCAGGTGACAAGGTAAAATTACTGTAAATAAGCAAAAAGATCAAGACTTACAATCCATTTGCATATTTAGTCTAAAGGTATATTTTGTGGTAAGCCGCAATGAATTTATTTCATTAGTCATTTAATTATTTCTGAATATGTACCAAGTTAATATTCAGCCTGTGATTCTGAGTAAATCTTAAATTTCAGGAAAAATACAGCCACGTCTTATGTCCAGTTATGTGACTTACAGAGAGTCAAAATGTTTGTATGATGGGATAATGCTAATAATTCGTTCTATATCTGTGGTACTGTATGTGAACTATATACATAACATTTTTGTAAGGATGTGACTTTGGCAAAACATTTTTAGGTTGTCATTAAATTCTGTCTATCAGATTAACTTCAAGTCAGAATTATAACCCCACCCTTAAACACACTCATACTCAAGAGTTTGTTAACACATTTTAGTCACAAAGGAATGTACAAAATAATCAATAACAAAATCACAACATGAATGGGATCCGAGCTATATTGCTCAAATGTAGTGCAATGAACATAACGTTAGTAAAATGTAAATTAAATTGGATAGTATGCCCATAATAATTACATTTAATAGCATACAATGGTTTCACGTGCAGGTTTTGCAAAGGAAAGAAAGGAAAACATCTTTACAGAACTGATGTGTTAAAATGTCGAAACTATATTAAATGCTATTGTACTTTCTGCCTGTATTATTCTTCTGGGTAATGCTGCACTTACAACTAACAACAGCAGGTATACAACTGTACTGCTATACAACTATATAACCACAGATGGCCACAATAAGCAGCAAAGTCTTAAGCAAAGGACAGTTTATCAGAAAATGTAAATTCTTCCATCATTTAATCACCCTCACATCATTCCGAACATTGCTTCTGTGGAACAAAAAAGAAGATATTTTGACGTACGTTGTTAACCGGAGGCAGTGGCACCCATTGACTTCCATTGTATGGACACAAAACCGCTAAGACATTTGTGTTTGGCAGAAGAAAAGGTCAACTATGTTTGGAATGACATGAGGGTGTGTAAATGATGGAAAACTTTTCATTTTTGGGTGTACTTTCTCTTTTACACAACCACCAACACTAATCAATAAATGTAACGTAACGTTTATTAGGAAATCCCTAGTATGCTTGTAAAATCATGGAAGTTATTGTTTTATTATAATGAAAGTTTGGAGATGTTTTAGAAGGTTGTTTTTTAGTTTGTAAACATAAATTGATTCATATGCTGTTTTTGAGGGTTGAAGTAAGATATTATGTTTGTATGTAGAGAAAGATTTGGTCTAAGCCTGGAATACAGACAACAAAGATCCATTGATTATACATGGAACCTCAAAAGTAAAGACAACAACATATTACATTGAAAGAATAAATTACTTCATCATTCATCACTTCATCTATTATTCAGTCTAAAGCACATTTCATTAATGTGACATTAAAGTGCACAAAACTGTCACATTGTCAAAATATTCTTTGATTTGGAATACAGTAGTTTGATTCAGATTTACAGTATATATTGAGTTAACCTCAATCAGAAAGAGACTAATGTAGCATTACTTAAAATAAGCAATTGCTTGTCATCATTCTCATTTCTTCTCAAGCCTGTGTGGCATTCTCACTTCCTTTTATGTTCTTATTTGCTTTTCAGTTTGATTCACACTGAACTGAAGCAGAACTAAGAAAACTTAGTTTGGTAAAGCTAGAAACTAGCAATTGCTTCATATATAAGTAATGAAATAACCTGAAAGATTTGTTACAAGGTATATAATACACAGCACACAGGGACTTAAAGTACAAGGTCTGACAGCAATCCAGTTAGATGCAGGTATATTTCTGTAATGCCTCCAGAGTATTATATACAGTAACAGTACTGAAAAAACTCATAACATCATATGTATGTTATTAAGCCATCGTGAGGCAACAGTGGCCTGTTTCATATCTTTCTGTATACTTTTTCAAAACTGTGTATCCTGTGTATCCAAGAAAATGAACAGTCTGGGTTTGAATCCAGATCAGAAAAGAGATGCAGTTTAAGCACAGAACACTGCACAGATAAAGAAAAAAACAACAAAACTATTTAGATGAATCTTACAAAAATAGATCCAGGTCACATTTTACTCCAAAACAGGGCCACTGGGAATGTTGTCAGAGGGTCCTATGAAAATGGGTCCAAATGAGGTCTATTGTACAGCCAACATATTAACTCTTGAAGTAGGGGGCCCCGTCCCTATGAAGTGTAGTGATGGCCCTGCCCCAAAAAACAGCTCATTTAATTTAAAAAACTATAATCAGCACAAATTAAAGGCAATATACTGTACCGTATATTCACGGTACAGTATATATACAATACTTGACATTAATAATGACAATTATATCACAATGCAAAAAATCTTATTGCTTCTGTAAACAACATATATTTTCCTGTTTCTTTTTTGATTTTGGGGTGAAATATGACCTGGACATGTTCACATTTTGTGAGGGGTTTTGTGGATTCATGTAAACAGAACATGTACAAGCCTCTCTCTGTGAAGGCTTTGATCTGTCTGTCTCCTTTTATTTGGACTCAAGCCTTGTTTCTGCAGTACCTCGTCTTCCTTCTCTCTCCTATTATGAGTAGTTGTGCAGGGGTTCACTGATTTTCATGCAGGCCCAATGCAGAGCTCGGACCAGAGTGATCAGAACCAGAAGAATGAAGAACACCCAGGATGCATAAATACCCTTATACTGGCCTGTCCTCCACCATGTTCCGGCCTACAGAGAAAAGGGAGCAGAGCAAACGGTCTTCTAACATTCTGAAGCTGTTCTGGAATCATGAAGTATAAACTGCTTTTGTTCTCACCATCAGTCCTGCTGTTGCTATGGTGAACATCAGACACAACAGGAAACATATTAAGCTCCGTTTTCTAGGGTACCTCTGACCAATTGATGAGCTATGAGGATGAAAAAAAACAGAATTTCATGCCATTGCATTATTTCGTAGCATATTTAACTTTTTTGCGCTTTATTCCACAATGAGCAATGACAATTAACCAGGCCTAAATGGTATCAGCTGATTTTTTCCACATATTCCAAGCAGAATTTAGGAGGATTCTACGGAATGGATTTAAACATTGTCAAATGTGTCAAAAGAAGCTAAGAGTACATCGCCCTCATTGGTTGCAGCAATAAAGATTAGCCCAAAATATTTCAGTAAATGATCTGTTGACCTCTCTGTGGGTGCAGATTCTGTGTGGGCTTGCCAAAACATACACAATAAACTACAAAAAAGTTTGAACACACCTACTCACTGTTTTACTATTATCTAAATTTTAGAATAATAATCAAGTCATCGAAACAATGGAATTATATATATGAAAGTATAAGAATTCAAAAGGTTTTTAAAATCCCGATAAACAAAGTCAGTCAGGTGTGTGCAAACGTTGAGTGTAGCATCCACTGAATGTTTGGAGATGGTGTTAAACATACACTTTTCTGCAGTGTGGACAGCGTGCCAATGTCCGGTCTGTAAACTCTGTCCACTGAAGCAACAAAAGAGAGACACTGTGTTACATGTGCCCTATTATAACTACAGTTAAGGCTAAATGAATCAATACTAAGCTATGAAGTGTAATCTAATATGAATATGATTTCTTATATATTGATGAAGACGAAGATAATGATTACCAGAAAAGTGTTTCCACAGTGGCCACAAGAGACTCTGGCACCACTGGGCTGAGGGTTCGGACTCCCGGCCCCAGGATGTACTGGACCTAAATTAATAATGCGTTTACTAAAAAAATAATAATAAAAGAAAACAAAATCACATTAATCACAGAATCTTCAAAACAAGGATATTAACATGAATACACAATAACTTATGGACATACAGTAGTGCCTTACTCACTTCCCAGCTAACAATTTTAGGTTGTAAGAATGTTTCTGTAATGTTTCCATTAAGTAATAAAGACATTGTTTTAAAAGTTTTAGGGATGTTGAAAATGTCCAATTTTTAGACATTATTATGTATTATACATTGTATTAGACATTGTTATAAGAATTAATTCTGTAACATTTTTGTAACAATCCAGTAACTACTTAAGAATAAGTAGAAAACAATATTAGAAAAACGTTCTACTAACATTACTGCAAGAACTTTTTAAAACACTTTGAGAAAACCTTTAGAAAACTTTAGCCAACATTCTGAAAATGTACCCTGTTATCGAACCCACGACAGTAGGGCAATGCTCTACTAGTTAAGCAATAGTAAGTTAAAGGCTTTTTTAGTGACTTTCATTTAACTTCTCTCACCAGTAAGGCCGGGGGCAGGCAATCCTCTGTGAGGTCACTTTGCAGATGAGAAGACAGTTACAGGGACAACGCACATATTTCTTTCCCGCCGGAGCGTTTTTAATGGGCTGGATGAAACAGGAAGTGATGTCACAGACTGAACTTTCAGTTCAGCATTTAAAAGAACTGAAACCTGCGACACTATTAGAATTAAACTGACGCAGAACGCGTGGCGTTCGTGAACTCACCGTAGCTTCGTTGCAGACGCCACATTTAACCACATGCTGGTGGGTCTTGCCTTCCACGCTGATGAGCGACTGACAGACTCTGCAGCTGATGACAGGAGCACTGCCACTCTCCGGAGATCCCAGCGGGGAATATGGGGGAGGTGCTTCTCCCAACATCACTGAGGGCGGAGCTGTTGGAAAAACTGGGAAATCTGGGATAAAGAGAGATAGTAGAAAGAAAGACATGGACAGTATTACAGCTAGAGCAATGATACACAACTGGATTTTGCAATATTTAGTCTGATTTTCAATATTATAACCACAGCTTCCACTATGAAAGTGAGTTTTAAAAAAAGCTGAACTCATTTTACTCTTACAGTAAAATGGACCTATTATTTAATGTAAAACTAATTTTAATGTTTGTGTCATGAAAGAATTGATCTTAAATCACTTCCAGCAAGTTGTGTGACCATTAAAATGCTTTTAACTGCTTTCACCCCTTCATTATGATCTATATAATAAATATTATAGTTATTATCATCTTTATTAAATTACATGTTACAGGACTGTCACGGTATCAGAGTTTCACTACACGGTTATCACGGCCAATATTACTGCGACATCTATAGGAATGAAAACACCCCATTATATGCATTATATGCATTATATGCATTATACGCCTGCAAGGAGAAGAGTGTGGTTTTGTGCAAACAATGTGCAAAAGAGAGTTCAGTGAACAGGGGTTAAACAGTCACTATTAACGCTGATCGGATTCATTCACAATGATTGATAAGGCTTGAGAGAAAAGCAATAATGTGTCGTCTGCGCAGTTTGCTCTGCAGTCGCAGACTAAACGACCTGGTGACTTCATGCACGGTCTAAATAAATGAATAAACTCTGACTTTGTTTGCAAACGTGAGCTGCCTCCTCATGCAGCGTTTCGGCATCATATGTTTCTAAGCAGCTGGATCAAATCAAACGTGAATTGTACGATGGCCGTACAGAGAAGCAGCAACGCAACTCTGCAGGGCTCAGCATGTCAGTCCGGTTTAGGCTCGACTTACTGTGCAGTTTGGTCGGCGGTCGGTAGGTCTCGTCTCCCGGTGGCAGCCCGTTAAATCCATCGCGACTGTCCGACAGCAAAGGCGATCTCTCCCCGTCAGCCATACCGTGAACAAGAGGCAGGATCCCGCCGCGGGTTTGATATTTTGCTGCGGGTAAATGTTGTCACGGAGCGCAAAAGTGAAGCGTGAAACTAAAGCTTTCCAGGAAGCGTCACGTGATCACATGACCAGGAAGTGGACCACGAAAATAACAACACAAGCACGTGATCGAGGATTGGACCAATGAGCGACGAGCTCGCAGAGCGTCTCTTGTATTAGTGAAAAATTAATAAGGTCCCATTTTAATTAATCCTCAATGAATGCTGCGTGTGAAATATTAATGTCGATCACTCCCTATTACAAGCACTTTTTAAAGATAAGTAGATGTGTCACAAATTATAGGCAAACTAAACCATGGATAATACCACTATGCTATGATTTTTAACAATGTATTAACAATAATAATTCATTCATACACAAGTGTGTAATACCCTAGATATTTATGTAGTGGTTGAACGTGCCACACAAAAATAAATGATTATTATTTATTAATGGTCAACGTACACTTAGTAAACGCTTATCTTGTTAGACAGCAAACAAATAACATGGACAGTATAATATTTGGTATATAAAGTCACTTTTAAATATTCCATGTTTTCTATCAATTTGTATGAGGTTAGTTAAACCACTTTAGTATGTTTTAAATGACAGAATTAGCCAACTGTGTAAACACTGCTGAAAAACTAAAGATACTACTGTAAATGTTTGTAACATCAAGATTGTCTAAATAACTCAACACAGTAATTGATATTTAACAGTACTAGTTTTATTTCCACTCAAGCTGGTTTAATGAGAAACAAAACCAGTATTTGAAAAGACGTCCTTTACTTCACGCAAATCGGAGCAGCATTTGAACTCACAAATCCACAGACAAATTACAATAAATATCAGTGTAAACGTTATTAATATATATGATTCATCTGTTATGTACACACATCCAGCTGTCAATAAACAGCAAAAACATTAACATTACAAATAAAAAAGCACTTCAACAAAAGCGGTCCAGTACCCTGAAAATGCAGAAACACTTATCAGAATTTAAAGTTATAAAATACATCTTTATATACAATCCAAATATGTAAAAAAAGAATGCAGTCCATGTACTCCAACAGGCTGAAATAAAACACTCACAAAGACAAATACAAAATGAACTTTGCATTTACCTGAAGAACAAAACACTTTTGATCTGTTCATAACACAAAAGTCAACACAGCAGACTTTGTGCAAGTGTTATCATGCGTTATATTGCCAATTAGTGTTTGCAAATGTGTATGCAAATGAATGTAAGTTTGTACAGATTATGATACCGCTTCATTTCAAGAGAAAATAAACACTGACGTCTTTAAAAATTAGAAACCCATGCCTAACAGCAAACCAGTGGCTGTTACGCAGAGAGAAAAATAAAGACAAACACATGGACACAGGACTGTAAAGATACAGTGTAACTTCTGTCCTATAAACAAGTCACAGCAGCTTTCTTCATATTCATAAAATCTCCCTTTGTATTCATCATAGAAAAACGACTAAACCTGAACCTCAGTAACACAATTTTCACAGTGTCCTAAACATGATGCTGATGAGAACGCTCAACAGAACTGATTAAAAAAAAAGTTACGTTTTACACATCATAATCAGGAAGTGACGAGTAACTGATGCCACCAACAGAGGGAGGGGCAGAATGGAGCGGGAACAGCCAACATAGTACAGATCCTAAAAATGCAAGAGATAGATAATATAGTAAATAATATATAACATTTGGGACTGTACTTGCAGACACGTTGTTTTGATTATGTTACGCACTGAACAAGGTGAAGGGGCTCCCAAAAACCTCAGAAACAAAATCAATACATTAAAGATGGGGCTCCAAAGATCCCTGGTAGAAAAACTGCTGGTTTATTACTAACCCCCTCATTCACTGCACCAAAAACAAAAGACACACCCCTTATTGCTGATTGGTTACAAGATTGTTATGGTGTTGTGGTGATTGGTCCCATCTACTTTGTTTTTCTCATATTTACACAACCAGGACTACATGCAAACACAAGTATTTACAAAATTGTTTGGTGTCTACTGTTTTTTAGAAATGTCTTACTGCACATTTAATAGCTCGGTGACAAGTGATAGTAACAATTTGTAAGATCAGATGCTTCATATATTTAAACGTACCACGTCCGAACACCTCTCTCAGCAATGCAATTTTTGGCTTTCTTGTGTGTGTGATGTGTGTCTGTTGGGTGTTGTTGGGCTTGTCTTTCATTAGCCTGTTCCTCATCTGCTCTATGGGCGTCTCATCTGTTATAATGGACACCAGCTTGAGTCGAGAAAGAGGGCGAGACAAAGATTAGAGACATATGCAAAATACCATTTAAACTGCAACACTTACATCAGCAAGATTTAAATGTTCATATATAACAGAAATCATATATTGAGCAAGTACATGACAGATCAGTGTTTAAAATGTTCTCCTTACCTTATACCGATTGGCGGTACATTTATGATAATGATTTATAATTTGAGGTCTTGGGTCTGATTTCCCAGGAAATGTCAGTTTGACATCATTTGTATACATAATGAAAAGTACGTAAAGTAACCTGCAGTTTTCGGTTCAAACAGAGATGGCGGAAAACTAAAATTTAAAAAAGGTGAATATTATGATTTGCATCTTAAATAAAGTGTATTAACGCCATTTTGCCATTATCATGATAATCCGCAGGCGACTTTTTTCCATCAGCTTTGTATGAAAATCAATTCATGAAATCCTTGCAATGACGCAAACATCAACTGCAATTCAATGTGCAAATATTAAAAGGATGTCATTATGGTAAGATTAAAAAGATGGATATCTGAATATCAAGCAAAATATTCAAGACTTCAAGACTAAGGTATTCTAAAAATAATATATTTATATACTTTAATTCCTTAAATTTTATTTTGCTTATTCTATTTTTGTACGTTTTAACTGTCAGTGTATTCAATGTTATAAAATGTCTGGTCTAACATTTTAACTGGTCAAATCATGTGGAAACATACCTGGTCATAAAAAATTACCAAAACGAAAACTCCAAAGAGTATAGACTCCACCAACAGAATGATATAATGTGCCCTGCGGAACAAAAGAGCAAGACCCACAGTGAGAGAAAAATCAATCATATTTATTACAAATAAGGTGATGATACAGCTACGCTACATGACGTGTGCTACTTCAAACATATGACCTTTGCCCAGCTAATGCAATGCTCTGCCATCTGATCTGTAGGAACTTACACGATCAGATGTTTGCTAGGACCGTCTTCTCCATCCTTATCTCCATCTCCCTCTCTTTCACTTCTTATTCTCCACACCCATGCTGATACAACAAGGGCCATGGAATACAGACTGGCCAGGCCTACAAACAAACAGACACATACAAAGTGGGCACACAGCTTTCCACTAAATCTCTATACATCATCATATCTAACAGAGACTGAGAGGAAAGTCTCAAACTACATGAATTCAAAAAGCCACTGCAGGCTTGTTTCAAAACTAAAACTCACCAGTGTAGAAGAGAAACTGAATGAAGTATTTCTGATTGAGCTCTCCAACACAGTTATTAATCCTAAAAGGGGCAAATACATTTAGAAGCACATTATTCCAAAACACAGCCAGACACAAAATCTGAAATGGAAGTGAAGCAGAAGTAAAAGTCCAAGGTAGATCTGAAAGTGGATGGCCAATAAAGAACAAGAGGAGAGAGACTGACCACGGGCAGTGATGGTCCATTCTCCTGATGCAGCGCTGACAAACTCTGCAGTGATGGGCACGGGGGGGTCGATACGTCTCGCACCGACTGCACACTGTCCAGCCCTCACAGCCCTGATGAGAACCAATTTATTTATTTATTTATTTTACAAAAGTGCACTTTTTACAGAACAACTGTTACACAAACAGCTTGGATGTAACAGTTACAAAAGTAAAATGTGCTAGCCATGCAAAAAGTTACTGAACTTACTCTGTCATTAAGCCGGTTTGACTGAGACCTTAAGTCAGAGAAATCAATGGCTGTCTCAGGCAGAGGAACCATACCTGCAAAGATGCAACATACTGAGAGCTACAACACAATCTGTTTACAGTGTATAAATGCTTTGATCAATTAGACACATAGATTTATTGAAAAACTAATGAAAACAAACAGTATGTGATGATACTTGTATAAGGAAGCGAGTGACAATTCTAATGGCTTGATATTTAAAGGTCAATAGAGATTGATTTTGTGTATATATGAACCACCGTGCCAGAATGAATCACACAGTTAGATCTGAATTGTTTGGTCTATAAATAACAAAAAAATGACCAGTTTCAGTCCCAGCAACACTCACCCGGGTCAGAGAACACTGCTTTTGAATGGCACGCCAGCAGAAGTAACAGAATAATATTAAACACAGATCCATGGAGAGTGCACCATACACTAAACACCAAGAAAAGAAACAAAAGACAAAACAAATGTGATTTTAAACCTTCATGCTATTTCATACCAGTTTAAAGCTGTCCGGCCCTGGAGGGCCAATGTCCTTTAGTTCAGTACCAACTCTGATCAAACACACCTGCTGGTAATATTTCTGAGCATTATGATTAGTTTGCTCAGACTTGTTTGATTAGGGTAGGAGCCATAGTCCCTTCCATAAAATAAATAATACCGTGATGGTGACAGATGGTAATACCATGATATTAATATATGCCATGGTACTGCATGATTACCATATTCATATATGATGGTATTTATATGAACATTACCATAGCAGTACATAGTCAAAGAATTTCAGAGGAAACAATAATCGAGACTGTAAAAACATTGCAAAGTATGTCTCGAGGTACCTTGATGATGTCAGACATCATCTCATACAACATTCGTGTCATTAACCGGCTTGTTTATCCCGAAGGTTTGCTATCTGAAACCTTAAACCTGAGTGTAACACAAACTAACAGCGTAGTAACAACGACATTGAATGATGTTTAAAGAGACGGACAATGACGAACTCGTTGCGTTCACGTAAACGCAAAATAATGCGATTTCGCGGGACATCACGCGCAGTCCCTTTAAACCGCAGAACGATCATAAAGCGATGATCTCATCAACGCAAACATCACGACAAAACACAAGCTGAACTCACCTTCCAGAATACGCGGGGATCAGGACATACTGAATCACGACATAGTCGGCATAAAAAACGCTGAAATAAGTTAAAATGAGGCACACAAAACCGCACGGGTCTCGCCGACAGCGGAACGCAGCCATCTTTCCATCGGCGTCCTTCCTGATGACGTCATAAAGGGACGAGCGTGACGTAACCCGGGTTGTCCGCCAAACGTGAATGTTGCAAAGTATAATAATAATTTGTAAAGTAACAACAATATAAATAACGACATCATACAAACTGCAGGGATTACATTAGGAAAATATTATACACATACAAAACCAATTGCAAACCTTTTCGTAATTTTGTCAATGGCTTTATACATAACCCCTGTGGAACAAACTTAAAGCACTTAAAACGAATGTACGGAAATTTCTTTAAAAGCACTGAACTTTGTCAATTTCTGGCAGCAAATGTTATGTAACGCCTCTTGGTCTTGTGCCAATAGAATAGAAGAAATATAATTTATGTCTGGTTAACGTGTAATTGTATACATTAAAAAAACGAACTGGCTTTAAAGTTAAAATAAACTTTAGATGAATTTGTTTACAGGCTGTCAGATTTTTTATATAAAATGCTCAAGCAGATATTTAAATAAAGCAAATCACACACAGTTTGTTGGAATGACAAATAGGTTTTTATTTTTAATTCCAACTACAGAATGACGAGTTTCTCATTCAGAGAGATCTGAGCTTGAGTGAGATTTGCCAGGTAGGTCACCATCAACAGATCCTGTAGGAAACACAGAAGTCTGAACATTTAAAAAGCACCAGCACACAACTTCTGCTCGATCTGCCAGATATATTAAAGCAGGTCAAATATACAGAATATCTAAGAAAGTCACTCACATTGATGTTGGAGTTCAACATGCTCTCAAAATCTTCTGCTGTGATCTTGGGCACTTTGTTCACCAGATCCATCAGGTACCGACCAACACTATTATCAGCCATCACTTTACCTGACTAGAGATAAAAGTGATGTTGAGTATTAAAATATTTTTTTCAAATATTTTTTTATGGGCATCAAGGAAACAGATAAATGATCACTGCATAAATCACTCCAGGCTGTGACCAAGATAAAACAATCTGTATTCTATCAATCCAAGTACAGACACTGCAGTGTACTTTGAAACTATAGAACATTTAGATGAAGTTAAAACTAATTTATAAATATTTATATACAGGAAAATGCATTTTAGGTTTTGAAACTGGTCATCCACTCATTTAATCATGTATTTGCCCAACCATTTTTAAAAGTACATATATTTCATAGTCTTTCAAAATAATATGATGTTATTAAAGCCACATGCATAATAATTATAGAAGAATTGTGCATTTTAAAATAGTTTTAGGCTTTAGGCTTAAACTTTCCAGCTAGCATGTTAGTGGTGCCACTGAAATGAAACAGGTCACCATTACGATAAAATAACTAGAAAGCCCCTAAAGTGTCACTCACCAGCACATCCTCTATATACGTCAGCACTGTGGATAGCATTTCCTGTATGCGTCCTGCTGCACTGCCCACCTGGGCCAGATCTGTGGTCAGCCCGTTGGTGCGACTGGGAGACGCACGAGTCCTTTGTAGGAGGTCAACTGTTGTAAGACGGATTTAATCCATCATAAAAATGTGCTTCAAATGAATAACTAGTTTTATTTAGTTATATATAAAGACAATAAATTACACACGTTTTAATCTGGCTCATCTACAAAATATGTTTGTAAGTGGCAAAATCTCTGACCTCCGATGCGCTCAGTGTCGTAGTAAATGTATTTGACCGTCAGTGGGGTGAACATGACACCAACTGTCTTGCCTGGGACTCCCATCTGTGAACTGACAGCACAAACAACAGATCAATGTGGATTTCATACATCATACTGAAATATTCACTTAAAGCAAACAAGTCTTATGACACTAGTCTGCATGAGTTTACCTGACATAGGCACGGATGTTCATCTTGTTGCTCTGAAGTGCCGTGTCCGCTGTGAGGTGAATCGGGTTTGGAGCCTCTCGACTGTAATACTCATGAATCAGAACGGAGTGCTCTGTGATGTCATATCCTGTGGCATACCTGCAAATAAAGGAAAGATTAACTTTTAAAAAACCAATCTAATCTAATCTAATTAAAGATGAGTGGACACGTACCATCCAATAATGACTTCACTGGGTGAAACCTTCTTATGTAGCTCATACATGTTCTTGGCAAACTCCATGTCCACAGCCACCTGTGACACAAACATTATAAATGAGGTCATTGGAGGATGATGATAGCTTTGTGTTTGTGCGGTCAGATGATTCGGTCCCAGTTGCCAACAATGAACAGCTTACCACAGCTGTGTAAATACAATTAACTTACTGTGGAAACAGCACAACCCCTGTAATATGTATGTATGACTTATACATAGAGCCCCAAGGCAGTGACTGCAAGTTGTATCTTTGTTTTGTACAGTGTGTAAACACACAAGTAAAGAGACGGCTATAACCATACATCAATATATGTTTAGGTCAGCACAGTGAATCTGATAATGTAGCATTTGTTCTAGTTAACCTTCTAACATAAGAGAGTAAGATACTCTCCTACAGTATTCTTTTAAGTACCATATAGGTTTTTTTGATTTTATGTCACGCACATGAATATGGTAATCACTCAATAATGTCTACATCACTGTAGCATCGTACAGTCACAGTACATGTACATCTCACCTCATCCTCGGACTCATTGTGAGGAACAGAGAAGCAGTTTGTGACTTCAACTGAATGTTTGTCTGCGGTTCCTGCAGGAAACAAATGAAACCAGTTCAGTGATGATATGACACGATCAAGAACACATTACATTACATTACATGATTACATTACATTACATGATTACATTACATTACATTAGATTACATTACATTAGATTACATTATCACATTACATTAGATTACATTATCACATTACATTAGATTACATTATCACATTACATTATCACATTGCATGATTACATTACATGATTACATTACATTATTACATTACATTATTTAGCATAGCTAAAGCTTCCCACCACGCGTGCATACAAGTCGCCTTGAACAACCCAAACGGAGCGTGTTGTCATTATTATTAAACGCGTCCCACACAGATCTGAGACCCACCTAATAACGTGCCGATCACTCGACTCGCTCCCTCGTTTCTGCGCTCGTAAGAGTCCGCAATCGACGCCAGAACCACCGGGTGGATCTTCACAACCGGGCCGTGGACCGCCATGTTTTCGTAGAGGAAGTGAAGGATGACGTCAGTCCAAGAAGAAGAGGAGCGCGAGGGAGTCGCCGCGGGATCGGTGCTGTTGCCCCCTAGCGGATGTAAGGTGGGTTGCAAATGTCTGAGATTAAAATATTAAATAAAAATAAAATAAAAGCATTTTCTCCAGTCTCACCCGTTCAATCATTCAAAAATGTATAAGGGCATATTTCTAGATCCTGTTTCTGATCATTTTTAATCACTTTTGTGCCCTCACTTCAATAGTCATGCCGTACAGACCCGTTAAACTGCACATGAATAGATGAAATATTGAAATATTGAAATGAAATATTTTACCTGCTTCGTTAAAAACGGCAAAGCATAACTAATATTAGGATGAAATTAAAACAATAATGTTGATAATGTTAACGTTAGATAGATAGATAAATAAAGAAGATAAGATACATCTTATAAATCTGTATAATTTAAACATTTCCCTTAGAAATGAACGTAAAGAGGGACAATTTCGTGGACAGACTGTGTGTGTGTGTGTGTGTGTGTGTGTGTGTGTGTGTGTGTGTGTGTGTGTAACAAAGTGCGCATACTGAAGTGGTGTTGTAGTACAGCACGCCCAGCAGGTGGCGCTAAAGTTCATTATATTAACATTTTCATTAACTGCCCAGATTTCCTACAAATGGTTTTCAAATGACACTTAATCTGAAGGTTAAATCTAGCTCTGAATACGAAATTAAACCTGTTGTATTAAATACCAAGCATAAATGTATGCATAACCTCAAAGTTATCAATAAGTGTCTTGACAAAATTAGCCTGTCTCAGTGATTTATGAAATTATTATCTAGACAGGCAGGTTCTCTCGAAGAAATGTTTGGAAACAACCACCTTTGCTGGTATTTTTTGTTCATTTTGGCAGTGAACTTCCGAAATCACTAACACTACATAACAACAATTAAGCTAATATGTGCAAACTAATATGCAAACTCTGCATGAAGTGACTGTATGATCTGTATGATCAATAAACAGAATTTGAGATATAAACCTGAACTATTTAAAACTGGCATTATATTTCTGTGCTGTTTGGTTACCCAGCTAACAGGGAACATTTTCAGAGCGTTGGCTAACATTTGCTAAAAGTTCTCTTAACGTTATCAAAAATGTTCTTGCAGTAATGTTAGCAGAACATTTTCTCAACGTTATATATGTATATCAAAAACGTTATTCTTAAGTGGTTAGTGAAATGTTTTAAAAATGTTACAGAATTAAAAATGGTTTAAAAAGCGTTGTTACAATGACGCAATAATGTTAATACAATGTTAATACAAAAAATGATCTTTTGTACATTTCTAGAACATTAAAAATAATGTTAGTTTTTGTTACTTAATGGAAATGTTAGGGAAACGTTCTTACAACTAAAATTGGTTGGGTAATTCTTGCCAGTCACATTGGTTCATTTTGTTCACCTTGAATTGTTATATTAAAAATGTTGATTTTTCAAACAAAAAAGATTAAAAAGGCCCTCTAAATGGTGGCGCACATCTGCCCTTAATTTTACCATCTGTCTATTTGCACTGCCAACAGACTGTTCCGCCCTGCAGTTTTAGCTGTGTACTTTGGGTCAATATTATGTCTAGGAGGATAGTGTCCTGTTGGAATCTGGCTAAGTTGGTTGGATACACCATGCAGAGAGACGCAGCATCACATGATGACCATTCATCCAATGATCTGTCCAGATTTCACACATCAAAGCTCATCACATTTCCACTCAGTTCTGAACAAGCAGAAAACAAAATTGCATAAAATTCCATTATTCTCTCTGCCCGAGTGAAAATGTTCTTGCACATTTTTAATGATAATCTGTTATTATCTCGTAAACTGTTTGTTTGTTTGTCAATAACAATTACAGTTCACTGCACAAATCCTATTGCTGGAATTGAACATGTTTTTCTCTGTTCATCAAGCATGCAGTAAATAGTACAAATTCTTGGTTTTGAAGGGTCCCCTAACATCATTCATCTTCCAATCATTCGTACATACTTAAGTAGCAGGAATTACAAATCAAATACTGACAAGAAACACCTGCACACATTTCTCTCTCTCACTCGCTCTCTCTTCTTCTAACTTTCTCTGTTGCTCTCTGTTTCTCTCTCTCTCTCTCTCTCTTTCTCTCTCTTTCTCTCTCTCTCTCTTGCTCTCTCTCTCTCTCTCTCACACACACACACACACACCTCATTTCACAGTCAGCTAACATTGTGTCCAGTATTGGGCTTTATTGCACACTCTTGCTTTCTTTGAGTCAGTTTCTGTGTTCTTAGGCACAATAAATTTTAACTGTGTGTCAAACATATGCACATACAGCACGTATGACACAATCTATAACTAATAAAAGCCATTGACCCCAAATTGAAATCTTGATTTTTAAAGTCAAATATGAACCTTTCACTAACAAAATCCCCAAAACTGTATATGCATTCTGTAACATTTAATACTGTACAGTAAAACTCACTCCTCTCAATGGAAATCTTCGTGATGAACAACATCACATTGCACAACATCACACTGAGTAAATAATGTTGACATTTTAAGTTTTGATTTTTAACTCTTTCAGCAAAGTAATTTTAACCTAATCAAATCCACCAAACTCTAACAAAGCCAGGAGCATGGCCCATGTTGCCACGGTTACGCTGCAGGGAACACTTCGCATCATTATGTCCCCCGATGATCATGGATCGTGCTGTTATCATTATCAACACTGTAAACAAACTCAGAGAAACACCAATCCATCAATCACAGAGCAAGAAAACTGATAAGAATAGCCATTGTCACTCATGACAACGGCGATTATAGATTTTCAGATTAGTGTGCTAAGTGTTGGGCCCCTGCGCTGTACAGGCTCTCACTGGCAGCTAAGAGACAGTCCAGCAAGTCCCTGCTGGTTCACAGATTGGCCCCTAATGTATTTTTAATGGCACCCAATCAGTCATTTATGTTTTGTATCAGCAGCGCCTTAGCTCTTATTGGCACATTGATTTTGTGGAACAAATTGAACTCTCTTTCTTTCTATCTCTGTCTCTCTCTTTCTTACTCTCTTTCTCATTCTCTCTCACTCTCTCTTTCTCACTCTCTGTTTCTCTCTTTCCCTCTCTCTCTCTGTCTCTCTCTTTCTCTCTCTCTCTTCCTTCTCTCTTCTCTCGTCACTCTCTCTCTCTCTCCTCTCTCTCTTTCTCACTCTCTCTTCCTTCTCTCTTTCTCACTCTCTCTTGCTCTCTGTTTCCCTCTCTCTCTGTCTCTCTCTCAGGCCACCATGAACTTGCATTTTTCTCACACTAGGACCATTGAAGGATGCAGTCCATTAAATATTTGCTCCCCTGCTAGCACGGAGGGCAAATAGTGTTCAGATGTAGCCTAACTTACTTAAAGGGATAGTTGACCCAAAAATGAATATTTTTCCATAATTTAGTCACTTGTGTTATTCCAAATATATATATGACTTTTTCTTCTGTGGAACACAAAAGAAGATATTTTGAGAAATGCCTCCATGGTTTTGTATCCATACAGTGGAAGTCAAAGGGTGCCACTGTTGTTTGGTTCCCAACGTACTTCAGAATATCTTCTTTTGTGTTCCTTAGAAGCAAAAAAAGTCATACAGGTTTGGAATGACATGAGGGTGAGTAAATGATGGAAATATTTCCATTTTTGGAGGAAACTGTCTCTAAGCAGGATGGTTGGCCGCTTTCATAAGTATTTTAACAAGACCATCATGGTAGATCTCACAGTAGAAATATCTCTGACAGTTGTAGCAGTAGTAGCAGTAGTTGCAAATTGTAGCAAAATATGTTTTGTGCAGGCTAGCATTCGAGCAAATAATATGATAAGATGTTCTGCCGGATCTTTTGTTGCCATGTTACATCAGGGTTCCTATCAGACATGTAATATTTTTACAGTTTTATCTTGTTATAAGCCAATGTTCTCAGCACGCTCCAGTGCTTCATTTGTTGACCGTTGATCTGTAGCATGAGCCATGAATGATGTTAATGTGAATATTTGTGTAGTTAGGTCTCGTGCTTTTAGCATTAGTTTTCTGAAAGAGACACATACCATTAAGGTGAGAAAGACAGATCAAATCAGATAATTAACCATTTGATAACCATAACTAACCTTGCCAACTTTATGATATTTTTAAATGGCACATAAGGGTCTATAGCGGTTCTCTCTGTGACCTCATTGCCTGTGTTATGGTTTTCTTGTTACATGACTTGAGCTTTGATACTTATACAAGAGATGCAGGTTGAATCCCAGCTAACAGGGAACCTTCTCAGAATGTTGGCTAATGTTGTCTCAAATGTATTTTAAGGTAATCAAAAACGCTCTTGCGGTACCGTTAGTAGAATGTTTTTTAATGTTGTATATCATGTATCAAAAATGTTATTCTTAAGGAGTTAGTTTTAAAAACGTTACAGAATTAAAAATGTTTGAATAATGTTTCTTTAACAAATTCCTATGTTTCTTTATATAATACAAATTCCTTTAACAAATTTTCAAAACAACATTTTTTAGTGTTAGTTAATGGAAACATTAGGGAATGCCATTTTTTGACCGCATTCATCATCAATGAAAAAGTTTGAGCTATTTTAGAGCACAGAAAGACCCATCAAGAAATTTCAATTTGTTCATCCGCAAAACTAGAATGTGTTTAGTGCAGAAGAAACTGTTCCAAAGTTTGATGTCACTATACTGTCTCTGCCAGCTGTGTTGTTAGTAGCCATCTGGCACCACCCAGGAGATTCTTGTGGACAAAGCATCTAGAAAAGCGTTCCTTTGCTGCCCTTCCCAGCAATGCTGATTGTACAACTGAGACTCGGGACCCATTTATTCCATTTGTCTTAAAGACAGATGGCATGCCTCAGTCCGCTGCGGTCACCTTCTGCAGAGGAGACTAGAGCAGGTGTACACATACTGTGGCCACCGTAAACCGCTGTGGATACAATTATTGAATGCTATATAAGCTATCGTATATATTACCAAAGTTTTTACAACTATGGGAAGGTGAAATGTTCAATCCTTATATGTAATTTGACATCATGTTAGATTGTCCTAAATCCTAGATTGCCATGCTGGATGCTATAGACCAGTGTTTTCCCAATGTTTGCATGTCAGTAAGTGGAGTTAATCCACACGGGTTTCACAAAAGCATTTATTCACATGAAGGCAGCACTGCAATTTCAAAGACAATTTTAAAGAGCTTGCAGAAATTTCAATAAGAATCTCTCACACTGAAATCTTCAACTGCGGTGCAGGTGTGACGGAGAATGTGAAGAGAATCCATTAGTAAACACTGAACGTATGACGCACACTCACGCTTGACGGCAAAAAGACAGATGCTGCGTCTCAATTCTTTTATTTATGGACTAAAATGTACTAAAAGTATGTGCTAAAGAGTAATTACTGGGATGTGGCCTACTAACAGTCTACTAACTAGCATAACAGATGTGAACGTTGTTGCTTAGATGCACATTGTGATTGTTAACAATCACACACATCAAAGAACATTTCAGCTTTTCTTAATTCATTATTTCTTATGTAATATTTATTATATAATGTAATTTATGTATTCAGCAAAGCACCACCGTTAGTTTATATGAACATGCACTTTGAATGAGCATACTCAATGGATAGTATACTCAACATACTTTGGGATTTGGGACACACCAAATTTAATTTCAAACACTATTTAGTGTGCGAATTGGGACACAGCCGCATTGGCTAATTTGATTGGACCGTTATTAAATTGACACTAGCATTTTTCCCTTGAGGTTGAAAGTTATTTTAGTCTCTAACTCTAATGAAAAAAGTCTGCATACTGCCATCGTCACCTCGCATATCCTGGTTTGGGTGCCACTGCTATAATGATAGCTAGCATGACTCAATGTCTTGCCTGTAGGTGATGACCTCATAAGCATACAGACCAACAATTGGATGGATTAGGGAAATCAGACACATGGATTCCCCTCCAGACTGCAGCAGAGGCGCTGAATGATGAGTCTTATCATTTCATTACGGTGGTTGCCCAAAGCAGTTGCCAAAATTGTTTGCTGGCTGCCAAAGGTGATTGTGTAGTGCAGAAAGACTCGGTTTTATTCACACACGCAGTGGCCAGTTTTGTGTTTTGTATTGAATCTGGGAATTGGATTTTGTAGGCAATCACAGCCCAGTTTTTACAATAGCTTGAAGGACCAGGTCTTTTGTGTGTCATCCCAGCTAACAATTTTAGGTTGTAAGAATGTTTCTGTAACATTTCCATTAAGTAACAAAAACAAATTTTAAGTTTTAGGAGTGTTCAGAAACGTCCTGTTTTTTAGACGTTATATTAACAATATTGCTTGGTTATAAAAACATCTTTTAAACATTTTTTAAATTCTGTAATGTTTACAAACGTTCCATTAAATACTTATAAATAACATTTTAAAATAATATGATATATTATAATATATATATATATATATACAATTAGGGGCATATTAGAGTATTTGAAAGCAGCACATGAATGCAAACATAGTTTGACAGGCAAGTAGGACATCCTGTCATTGCATTCAAACCATGCCAATTTCCATATGGTCCATATGGTCTTATGTATGAGATATAGACCACTTTAGTGATGTTATCAGGATGTAAAGAGACTTTCCACCAGCATAACAAACATGTTTCCAGACAAAATCACCTACCCTCCCTTTAATTTAAACATTTATCATATATCATGCAACATAGATTTGACCATTACCTTAATCCAGTGATGAAGACATGATCTTTTCTTTAAATCTAAAATTCAAATCATCATTATTTTGCACTGGCAGGGATGCCATCACCTCACCCAACACACACTTTTTGAGATAAATATGAAAATTTATGGAAAGCCGACAACACAGAACTCTTTGAAGTCAGATTACTTCAAGTACTCCTGACCTTTGGGACGGGGTCTAAATATTGGGGTATTATTGTAGTTTTGTCATATTTCTTGCTATAGAGACAACAAAACATTCTCAGACAGAAGTTGCTTCTATTTGAAGTGTAAAACATAGCTGAGTGAAAATGTTTAATTGTTATTTTAACTTTGTTTTGTGCCTTGGGGCTCTGAAGGAAAGTGAAAAACAAGAGGAGCAAAGAACATTAAACATAACAGCACACTGTACGAACTTAAAAATGACATTTATTTCTTTAATGTCTTGCCTTAACATTCTGTTCTCACACAGCAGTTAGAACGACTGTAATTAGGAGATGACAACAATATGTTCTGTTGTTTATTTCACTGGTTTCTGTATTTGTTAAAGTATTCCCAGCTAACAAATTTAGGCTGTAAGAATGTTTCCCAGAAGCTTCAATTAGTTAACAAAAACATTAAAAATGTTATTTGGAAAATTCTAGGAACATTCAAAACCTCCAGGTTTTTAGAGGTTTTCTTAGAATTATTGTGTGGTGATAAGAACATTATTCAAACATTTTATAACTCTGTAGCGTTTTTAAAACATTGCACTAACTACTTAAGATTAACATTTTTGATATATGATATATAACATTAATGTTACCGCAAAGAACATCTGTGATCATTTTGAGAGAACTTTAAGAGAACGTTAACCAACGTTCTAAGAACAATCCCTGTTAGCTGGGTTACTATGTATTTCATGTCTAACCGGTGCGGATTCACTGATGCATGGCACATGATTCCTGATGTATCTTCTCACCTCCTAACACCTGGTCCACAGGAGGACGAGACAGAACCATTATGTATTTTTTATGCAACAGGAATGTCACACAGGCCTGTGTGTGTTTGCACATGTGTAAATCCATATCTGTGTAAATCCGTATCTGTGTAAATCCATATCTGTGTGTGCACAAGCTTATTTGCGTAAGAGCAAACATGTATGTGTGCGCAAACCGCAGCAGCCTTGCTCACCCATCGTGTGTAGTTGAGGGAGGGCCTGCACTGTGACAAACGATCGCTGTGCACATTAAAGCCTCTATTACAGCAACACCTGCTTAATAACACCGACAGCCCCTCTAACTCGCTTCCCCTCATCACATACATTTGGATTTAGAGTCGAACTACATTGCAACGCACAATGCATCGTTTAAACCTGCTCAATTCAGTGGCGCTTGCTAAAACAAACGTCACTATTTCTACTGCTTTAAGGGATTTCGGAGACTGCCACATACCTTTTAAAAATGTTAAATAGCTCATTTATATTCTCCACTGAAATTGTGATATTGATTTGTGGCAGCTGATCTGCACATGAGAAATCACTCAATGTTATGTGCGTGGATATACGGGTCAAAGAGCGCATTTAAAACAGACAGACTTCAGAGAGCACGCAGGGGCAGGTGGGGTGGTTGACATCATTTCTCTTTCAATAAGAACCCCCGCTAACAATTTCAGGTTGTAAGAACATTTATGATAATTTTTTAAAGAGAACTTTTAGAGAACATTAGTCAATGTTCTGAGAACATTCCTGTTAGCTGGGAAGAAGCCTATCAAAATCTAGACATCTGATGCATATTCAAACGGTCCTCCTGGGAGCAAAGTTAGTTGAAAATTAAATTGACTTATTGAAGCTTAAAACGGAGAATTAATTAATCTCCAGGGGTGTCTTTTGATCTGAGAATGAACTTTTCTATTCACACTAGCAATCTTGATTTGCCCCTGTGGGGCATTTTTTCCAGTTTGTAAAACACACTTCTGTCCTCAGGAAGCCTCAGGGTGCTCGAGAATCGTTAGAGGAGACACAGTGAGAGAAAGAGAGATAAAAATGAGAAAGTGATGGACACCGGTGCAAAGACTCCAGCAGCTAATGATCTGTTCAGTTCTGTTTGTTTTCTTTTCTCTTATCACGTCCCTCAATCTAGACGTATTTTTTCCATCTGTGTGTGTATTACATTTCACTCCCCTGTGCATCTCCTCTCAATTAAACTGATGTATTGCTGATATCTAATGATGCGCTGCTTCAAATCAAAATAATGGCTGAGATATAACTTGGCAGATTGTATGTCTCTCATTTACAGTCTAACAACCCAATTTTTCATCCTAGCTAACAATTTCAGGTTGTAAGAACGTTTCTGTAACATTTCCATTAAGTAACAAAATGTTAAAAACGTTATTTTGAAAGTTCTAAGAACATTCAAATGTTCATTTTTTAGACGTTGTATTAACGTTGTTGCTTGGTTATTCAAACATTTATTCTGTAATGTTTTTAAAATGTTTCACTAACAACTTAACAATATATAACAAGAATAACATTGCTATATATAGGCCTACTAATGTTACTACTACAATGTTCTTTGATAACTTTATAAGAACTTTTAGAGAATGTTAACCAATGTTCTGAGAACGTTCCCTGTTAGCTGAGGCGTCTGTTTTTGCACACATAAGAATTGTTAATGGTCTTGGCTAATATTTGTATTGCTTATAGGAATTTGAATAAATCGTAGGTGGCAAATATTTACCTTTTGCTGTAGTTCACATGGACTAATGATTTTCAAATCTTCTTAAAAATCACCCAGATTTGCTTCACAGGAGAGACCGAAGTCATATCTAAGGATCAGATTATTAAGACTTACAACGCTCTAGCAACCACCTACAACACTCCAGAAACCCCATAGCAACACCCTGGCAATCACATGTGGAATGGTGGTAGCAGGTCTGCATGGAAAAAAACCCCTGCAAATTTTCGTAAAATATAAAAGTGTAGTTGTCACATCTCCCCTTCATACTACTCATAAAAACACAATGTGCATTTTTTTGTGTTCACTAAGGTGGCTAACTGTCATCATTTTCCTGTTCTCGCAGATAATTCGTCTGCAGAGGGGAGAACTGGCCTGTGTTGATGACTGCAGCAGAGTTCAGCTCGCCTGGGGCTGCTTGGCAAACATTACAGTGCACACTCATCTATAACATTTACAAGGTTCATCGCTCATGGAAACCAATCAAAAAATTGCCATATTTCTGCCGGCGAAAGTCATTTCCACTCTGATAGAGTCAATGAGGCTGCATTTACATTTTCTGAGAAAGTGCGATTGTTCATGCAAAAACGCTCAAAATGAAATGATATTAAAAAACTAAAGCACATGTTACCGTTTCATTGATATTTAAGACTTTTGTCTACACGAGGCAAACAAATTTTAGGTTGTAAGAACGTTTCCCTACTGTTGCCATTAAGTAACAAAAACATTAAAATGTTGTTTCAGATGTTCTAGGAATGTTCAAAACTTCAGTTTTTTTAGTTGTTGTATTAACGTTGATGCTTGATTTTAAGAACGTTATTCAAACATTGTTTTAATTCTTTTTAAAACATTTTTAACTTTTTAAAACATTAAACTTAATAACATTTTGATATATGATATATAGAGTTAAAAATGTTCGACTACTGTTGTTTTGATAACTTGGACAATAATTTCTCTTGAAGTTCTCTCAAATGATACGCTCCCCTCTCTCTCTTCATAAAAACTCACTTGACCTCTTCCTAAGAGAACTGCAGCCTCACAGATACAAGCTGTTATATTAGTGGCAGGAAGTTGGCATGGTTCCTTTAAATAAATCACATTATATCTTAGAATGGATGGATTTTGCTTACAGCACAGCTAGCCAGCAAACGCCTGATTCTTGATTATGTGTCATCTTGTGTAATGTCCCCGTTAAGTCATTTCAATTTGAGCTTTACATCTTCATAGAGAAGAGCCAGAGATCCTGAATTTAAATTTCGCTGACAGCGTCATGTTGGAGTTGCTAATGTCAGATGAATGTGCTTCTCGAAACAAGATCTAATGAACCAAAACTAACCAAAATAGGCAGAGAAAACTGCTGGCTGGAGAATGAATATATAACAGCCCCAGCACAGAAATATTTCACTTCAGCATTTCCATTTGATGAATGTGTCGTGCTGAGTTCAGAACTTCTTCTGATGATGATAAGCCCACTCTATAAAGGAACATTATTCATTTAAAGAACTTGAAATATATGATGTCCTGAGAGTTCTTAGGCCTCTAAGGTTTGCCTTCAATGTTTGTATCATCATTGTTATTGTAATACTTCACCACAACAGAGACTAAATATTATTAAATATTTTTTGTAGTGTGACTTTAAAGTGAGTCTTTATGTATATTTTAATACCTATTACAGTGAACATATTGTTTGTAATTTTCAGATAATGGACAAAGCATGTAAGGTAACAGTCTGGCGTGTAAGCTTTTACCAAACTCCTGTCAGCATCAGCAGGGCAGGAGTACAAGCAGCACAAGATGATTTTATCAAGAAGGACATGTTCCTGGATCAACTTCCTTTGTTGATCCTGGAATAGTCTCATGTAGACAGACTTCTGACTCTTGGCGAAAAGTCTGGTCCATATTTGAGCCAAGAATGTGGCAAATGACCATCTGAAGTCTTGTTGGGGGTTAGAAGTCAGTAGAAGTGTTTATAAAATGCGTGAAGACTTTGTGATTAGAATTTTTGTCTGTCCAAACATTATGTAGTAGAAATAACTTTAAATAAATAAAATTGCACTTGGATATCTAGTTTACTTGCTATTAAAAGATGTAACCAATGTTCTAATTGTTTTTCATGACTTTCAGCTAACAGGGAATGTTCTCAGAATGTTGACTAATGTTCTCTAAAAGTTCTCTCAACATTATCAAAAACATTCTTGCAGTAATGTTTAATTAATGTTATATATTATAAATATCAAAAACTTTATTATTAAGTTGCTAGCAGAACATTTTAAAAACATTACAGAATTAAATTTTGTTTCCAGGTGGGTTAATAACGACCCCTGACCTTTACTGAGATATTGCTATCTTAATAAATCTTGATAAATATGTAAGCTGTAACACCTAATCTTAGGTGTACGCCTAACCGTAAAATCTGATTGGACAGGACCAACAAGAATACTTGGGGAAGTCATATTAGGCAGTAAGCAAATTGATGGCTTCAGTTTACATTGTCATTTTTATCAGCTGCCTGAGTTATTAGCATTAGCAGCAGGGTCCAGATGGTTTCTGCAATCGTTGCATATCACCATCCTTTCCTAGATATATTACATTAAAGTGTGCTTGATAGACTGCAGATTGTCTGACCTCTAGCCTATTAGTGCCTGGTGTGACGGGACACTTATTTATCTGCCGCTAGTTACACTTCTTTAGCACTAAAAGACTATCTACAATATGTCATTTGCCCACATAAAATACAACCTTTGTAGGAAAACACCTGCAGTGAGTTTTGTGCATTTGTTTTGGATCTGGTGCAAGTTGCAGATTGCTGTTCTCTCTCTGTTTGCAGAAATCGCATCAGGCAAATGCTTTAATCCAGATCAACTTGCCAGCTAACAATTTTAGGTTGTAAGAATGTTTTCCCAAAAACGTTCTCCAAATGTTACTGCAAGAACGCTTTTTGATAACTTTGAGATAACATTAGCCAACGGTCCGTGAACGTTCCCTGTTAGCTGGGTAAATGTTCGATTCAAATGCAGCTAATAATAGATATTTTCTATAATTCTGGCTTTCTTCAGTCATAATTAGAATTCACTCATCCATCATATTTAAATTCATCATTCTTCAGTCATAATTACATGCGCCCGTCGGTCTTCATTAAAATTAGTCTTTTTAAATAAAAACATCCTGTAGGCAAAGCCGAGTTAATTTGATTCTCATGTTTAACTTTTCTGCATTTATTCTGAAATAATTAGCTAATTGATAAAATGTAATAAAGGTCATTATAAAGTCATATTCACAATAAAATAACCTTTATAATAGAACAATCTGCAAATGAAGAAAATACAAATGACCTTAAAATTCAAATCTGTTACATCACAGCCGTGAGTGTTTCATTCTATTGACAATCAATAATTAATTAATACAAACGCAAAGGTTAGTTGTTATATCTGATTATATCAGGTACCAATAGAAAAGTCTGTTTCCAAATAATAGAGGTCTGTAAAATACAATCACCTCTAGATACATAATTGTGTATCAACAGCCTGTTTTAATATTAGGCTTTGTAAGTTGTTTTCATAGTATCTGTGATCTTATTAATGTCAAGCAAGTAAATTTACTAGTAATTACTGAAATCTCATTAGCTTTTCCGGACATGGTTAGAGAAATTTGTTTGACACGATTTTGTGATTTTTAATCCTGTCTGAATCTGACCTGTCTCTTTTTCGGCATACAACATCTGTAAAAATTCTGGAGCTAATGACCTACTGTTTCTAACATGGTCCTGTGAGAAGTCGAATCCCCTCTGGATGTGAGCATCTGTCAATATTTTCACTAGGCTTTTCAACACGTGTTTTAACCTTCTGTGCCCATCACAGAAGCTCCTAACATACCTTGTCTTATGGATGGAGATGTTTTTGTCATCCTAAAAATAAAAAAAAACAGATCACAGAAACACTTGACACTCAATTATGTAATGTAATTAAAGTAATCATAAAAACTACTATATATAGTTTTTTTAATATATAGTTTTTTGTTTTTGTTTTATAATTTCTTTTATATCATTCTTTCATTTCTGTAACAGACAGATCTTAGCCTTGTTCGAATCGCTGCTTGAAAATCTAAGACTTATAACTCTGATATTATATATAATATTACAACTCTGACATATTATAAATTATAACTAATATTAAATATACATTTTCATTTTGAAGAGCTCTGAATACAACAAGGGCATTACATCAATCTGTAGTGTTTTTTTGTGTGTGTGTGTGTGTAGAGAGAGAGAGAGAGAGAGAGAGAGAGAGAGAGAGGTTGGTCTATAATGCCTGAAGAAAACTATCCATTAGCATTCCCATTTATTTTAATGGCAGTTGCTTGGCAGGCACATGCAGTGCAGTAAGTAAATGACCTGGTTGTTGCCATATCGTCTTCAGGGCAGTCAGATCTAGAGTTAATCACTTGATCATTAAATGTCATGTGACTGATCCCCATTAGACCTCATTACACCTGCTATTATAAACTCTGTTTCAGGTGAGCCAAATAACAGCGGACAGGAAGTGAGGCTGTATCTATATCACCAGAGCGGTGCCCTGAGGCACCTGATCCAATTTTAACACAGCGTCACCTAGTGGTCAGAAAACTTTGAATAATTTTGTATAACTGAAATCACAGACTTAAAGCCATGACTACACAGCAGAAAAGAAACAGAAGGGCATTTAGAGACAGCATGAAAAATTGCATGTGTGTTGGGTGGGGTTTAACATACCTATGTGTCAGAGGGACAGCAAGATTCATCGTTCCACTAAATCAAATCACTTCATTTGCTTGGCTTCTGTTTCATGCAGAGGGGGCTTACAGGGTGATTGGTTGATGTGTAAGTACATTAGAACTGCATGAGCTCTTATCTAAAGCACTGTGTGTGGAAACAAAATGAGGTATCTGTTCTGAGATCAGCGCCATCAATACCAGCATCAGTAAACCACCTGACTTCAGTCTTACTGTAGGAGTGACCAATTCAAAATTTATTAACAAACGCCTTCGAACATTACCTTGTTGTTATCATCCTCTATACCAGCATTATTTACACAACAAAACCTGTTCCTGTATCACAGCACTATATGGTCAGAATCAACCACGGCATTAAAGCTTTGGTATATATTGTACTTCCATGTGTCCTTTTCTTTTAAAATGTAAACACACCTGTTAATACAAACACTATGTTTACAAGTATAACATTTCACAAAACAGATATATTCACAAATATATATGTTCATAAGTACTGTGTAAATAAATTGCAGAGTGTTCAATCTATTCTCAACCTTTGCCAATTCCAATATTTTTATGCTCACATAAGTCAAATAGTTAAAAACAAGCCAGCAGTGTTAACAGAAATGAGCAGGACTGGTTAATCAACACCAGCAGCTGTTTGTGTAAAACTCTCACACATAAAAAATCTTTCATGTTTTAAAGAAGATCCCTGAAGGAGCTGTGATTTTGTTCATTTTGTGTGTCAACTGAAGTAATTAGGCACCAGTTGAAAGAGACTTTCGTGAGCTGGGCTATGTGGTATTCAGACTCAGCCATCTTTCCCGTGTAATTAAAATCATTTTCTGGGTTCAAAACAAGTTAAGCCTTTTCTGGAACATGCCGTTGATCACCAAATCCAAACATTATGACAATAATCTTGAATGCGTTTCTAAACAAAAGTAAGAGGAAATGGTTTACACCTTGTTGTATATAGCTGTACTGAAGCAACAAGCAATGGCAAGCAGCATCATTTTGGTTTCTATGTCTGCAGCATTGTGCCAGGTAGCCATGCCCACCTTGAAATCTCATTGCATCCCCCCCCCCAGGTAATTGTATATTACACATCAAATCTATTCTGATATATTCAGGTCCATGCTGTGTCAAGACAAATTGCTTGTCGCTAATGCACTGGTAATGCAAGTCTGGGGCGAGGCATTTCAAAGGCTATTTTATTAAAAGTAGACTTGCTCCATGTAAACAGTCCTTTCCTGGTATCCTTGTGCATATCTACAGGTAACAATTTTAGGTTGTACAAATGTTTCCTTAACGTTTCCCTTAAGTAACAAAAACAATTAAAATGTCATTTTGAACGTTCCAAAAAAGTTTTAAAAAATTATTTATTTATTTATTATTATTTATTTAATTATTTATTTATTATTTATTTCTACTAACAACTTAAAAATAACATTTAATTCAATAACATTTAATATAGAATATAATTATTCTATATAACAATATGGTTATATCTTGTGTCTCTTTGATGTTTATTCTAGAAAAATGTCTTGCCCCATATACTTGAATTAAGTGCATTATTGTGCAAAACAATTTTTATTTTTCTGGCAATGGCAGCTTGCCACGAATGTTGTCAATGGAGCTTAACTTGTATTACTTTATGCATATGAACAAAACAATCTTAATTTTCAATAACAGTTATACATCTTATGAATAATTTTCAATTTACATTCCAAATTGATCTGGGCTCCAGACCGAAAGCCTCAGTGCTAATTAAACCTGCCATTCTCATCTTCTGCACACAGTAGGTTAAAGGAAGTTGTCAGGTGCTAGAACAGACAGACATCTTTCCTTTCAAACAGAAATCCATCAGCGATCTTATAACTTGTACAAGTCATCTCACGTTGCTTAAAGCCACTTTGAATTACTTTCCTTCAGGACAGCAGGGCACACGGGAAAATACAGGGATGTTTTTCATGTTGCTGTAACATAACTCACCCATGGTGCACACACTGTACTTCTGCAAGTGACATTTTTGAGGCAGATTAATTAAGCTCTGTGCGATATTTACAGCCTATAATGTGTGTCAGAAACTTTTTTCACATACAAGAGTTATTGATTTATCACGTACTACATTCAGTTGGTGTGGTGACTGCAAAGGTGATAACTTTACAGAACAGCCATTGTACAGTAATCACATTTTCCATCACAGTACAATGTTGTTGTTTTACTAATATGTACATATTTGCTTGTGCACATCTGTTGATAAGGTTATGTTTAAATAAGTCAGCCAGCATTTGTCCTCTTTTATCCATCAGATAACACGATTCTTTGTGCTCTATTTTATAGTAAATATTAAACATTCATATTCTTTTCATATGAAAGGTACTGAACTAGCAGGCTGTCCCTCACGGTTTAACAGAGTCCATGTTTTAGCTCCTCGTGTTGAAACACTCATACCGCGGGGTAAAAACACCTCTCTCTTTCTCTCTCTCTCTCTCTCTCTCTCTCTCTCTCTCTTTCTCTCTCAGTCTCTCTCTCTCTTTCTCTCTGTTGTTAGTCTTAAGGACTGCCACACTATTCCTCTGCACAAATTACGTTCAGATGAAAGGAGAAGCAATTTGCTGTTAACACTTTATCTGAGTGCTGAACTGCCTGTGAGGCCACACATAATGCTTACAGATTTGTTTTACAGATTCAAGAGTCTTTTAAAAGTTAAAGATATATATAATGGATAAAAATATCCCATTCAATCGCCCCATGGATCTGCTTATGCACTGGAGATGTAGATGATGAGACATCTTCTCAAGTTGGATTTTCTTGATCCATCACGTTGTTTTGAAGCGACCTCAGACGTCTGTCGCATTGAGATGCGATGTCACCATGTCTTGGGCTTCCAGAGCCTTCTTGTTTTTTTGGCGAACCATCGTAGCGCCCTGGCCCTCAGCATGCAGCGAATCGAGACGTTCCTGACAACGGAAGACAGCAACAAAAGCGCTGCGGTAATTCCGGTTCATCCAGCCATACAGAAGCGGGTTGGCAAAGGTGGAACACATCGCCACGATGTGGAAAACGGTGTAGAGCAGCCGGAAGTCCTTCATAACCAGCACGTTGCTGTCGATGTCGATGGCGAGCTGGAAGGCATGGAAAGGCAGCCAGCTAAACGCAAAAACCACGACCTGAAATGAACAGTTGATGAGTTCAGTTAACACACACAAAACCAGTGCTAAACTCTGAGAAAAAGATTGATTCTCATTCTCTGCCACACTATTTATACTATTCACGGCTATCACCTCTTTCAAACAACATCTGCTGCAAGAATAACTCTAAAATATTATTTATTTTAGAATGATATATTATAGAAGATGCTTCTTATGTGGAACATATTTATCTCTGTTCTTCTCTGTTCTGTATGAAGATACAGTTGCAATAAATGCACATCAGTCCACTCTTAAAATAATGGTGCTTCACCATTTTTTTTGTAGTGAACAAAGGTTCCTTAGACTATCAAAAGGTAAGAAAGAAATGGTATCCTTAGACTGAATTGTTCTTTGTGGAACCAAAAATTGTTCTTCAATGGCATCACTGTCAAGAACCTTTTGAGGACCTTTATTTTTTAGAGTGTATGCATGTATAAATGCATATTTTAAAGTCTTATTAATTACTTATTTTCTTATTTATTGACTTGTATATTTCTTGAATTATAGAAACACAGACTGGATTTGAACCCACAGACAAGCCTGAATAAGCTAACCAAGACAGCTGTTCAATTAGTGCTGGAGCTAATCTCAGTAGAACAGTGGCCCTCCAGGATCAGATACTGACACCACTGATCTAGAACCTGTGCACTAGAATAGCTAAAACTGTTCTAGAACAGCTACACCATAGGTCAGAGTGTTGCTCATTTATTTATAATCTGTGTAGATAAATATGCAGCTGTCTTCTGTCTTCTAGATGCAGCAATACTGCCATGATCTTCACTCAGGACTCAAGATAAACTCTACACACCATCATCACCAGCATCTTGGTGGTCTTGCGACGGTGCTGATGTCTTTCATTGCGGCCAGCCGGCCCGACGTGGTTGCGGAGTTTACTCCAGATACGGATGTATGCAAAACAGATGACCGCTAGAGGCAAGACGTACTGCAGCAAGAGCATTGAGATTCTGGAGAAACAACACACCACCATAATCACCCTCAGAACATCTCAAGATTGTCACAGGTGTTTGTGTGAAGCAAACACCTGTAATGCTTTCAACATGTAAAAGAGGTGATGATGACATGTGACACACTGTGACATGGAGAAACCTCGACTCTATCAGTGTCTTACATTTGTATGCTATCAAAATCTATGACTGCAGATTTGCCATTGTACATAAAGCTTCACAGTTCAAATGTGAGGAGACCTCTGTCTGTGATTGTCAATGTGATATCTAACATATGCATCATAACAGTGTCTGTTTGTATAAACGTCTGTGCTGGTATATGGATATTATACTCAGATTCAGACCATTCGTGCTTTCATTGCAATTGTGGAACGACAATGATTGATTTGTGCAAATGCTGTTTCATAGACCAGGAGACATAATGAAGCTCTCTCTTGAGACATCAAAATGTTTCTCAATATAAAAACAAATCATTAGAAATAAATAAAGTTGATTATATACAGTTAGATTATTGACCTCTAAAATGATTCTGGACAGCACAGTTCAGTAACATTTGTTGACAAATGTTGTTAACATTTGGATGAGAAATGTTTGAGCTGAAATTTCAACTGGATCTTTAAATGCAGACTTTGGTGTCATAGTTTGAGACATTGTTGAGATCTCAAGCTCTAGAAAAGACAAATATGAGATTACTAGAACCTTTTTTCAGGAGAAACATCTGAGCAGTATGGGACAAACAGTAACCAAAAGGCTCAATTTAATCTAATTGCTGTCTAGGAGAAACAACTGAAATATTATAGAGCTCTTGCTTATGTTCACAGAGATCTTTATAAAAATACTCACGAGTACAGTGTGCCATCTGTGCTACTCCCAGGCCACTTCTCAGTACAAACTTCAATGGACTCATCTGGAGAGAGCTCTACAATCCCATACTCCCTAAAGATGGCAAGTGGGCTAGCCAGAACGGCACTTATCACCCAGGTGACAGCAATGACCAGAAAGCAGGTGTCCTTTGACATGCGGGTATCTAGATGGTGAATGATGCATCTGTGTCGATCCAGCGCAATTACATTTAATGTAACCGTGGAAACGTGGACAGCCAGACCTTGAGCATATGGAAGGGTGAAACAAAGCACTTGTCCAAACTTCCATTCTCCTAATAAAGTATAAGCCAACGTAAATGGTAGACACAGTGTGTTGACCAGCAGATCAGCCACGGCAAGGTTCGCTATGAAGAAGTTGGTGACGGTACGAAGCGTCTTAAATTTGTAGATCACGTAAATCACCAGGGAGTTCCCCACCACGCCCAAAAGAATGATGGTGCAGTACGCCAGGATCAGAACCACCTGGACTCCCAGAAGCTTGGTGCTGTCGCCCAGTTCTAGCAAGGGATGGTTCAGAGTCCCGTCAGATGAATCCTCACCAATTGCTGGTTCTTTGCTCCCAGCGGAGCCATTGATCAGACTGAGGGAATCCATTTGTCACATGGCCATGTTAAACTGTGGAGAAAGACCATGAAGCTGCCCTTAGATGTTACCTCCAAAACATATTTACAAAATTAACAGTGGGACAGGAAGACAGACTGAAGGAGAGATTAAAACAAAAGATATGTCCACAATACCAATTCATAAATACATGAATAAAGTACATAAGGCGACAGTCCACAAAAATACACTTGGACATGCATTACAAAGCACGTTTGGACATATTGATCGTCATTAGACATTAAAAAAATCTATATTAGTATTAAAAACGTAAAAACAAATCCACCATCCCGGCTAACAAAGAACGTTCTCAGAACATTCTCTAAAAGTTCCTTCAAAGTTATCAAAAACGTTCTTGCAATAACATTAGTATAAGGTTTTCTAACATTATGTATCATATTTATCCAAAACGTTATTCTTAAGTTGTCAGGGCAATGTTAAAACAACATCTACAAACTGGACGTCTTGAACATTCCAAGAACATTCGGAATAACATGTTGAACCTTTTTGTTACTTCAAACTGTAGCTGGGAATACCATGCAATACAAATGCATTACACTTGTGCACAGGGTCGGTCTGCATTCATATCACACTTACTAGTGACCGCCCGCTTTCCATCCAGGAGGATTAATTCATAAATGAACCTGTCAGATGAAAATCGTAGCGATATTCCTATATATTGTTTCCTTTCTTTTCCATGTCTTCTTCAGGAAAAGAACGAGTCACTTTCATTGAATTAAAGATATTTTGCGCATTAGGCGCTCATTACGCACGGATATCTGCGCTCATTCGCACTCCAGCGGCTTTTGGGTAAGAGGTCAGCCGGAGAGATGAACAGGTACAGGGCGCACCACGACCGCTGAGAGACGCGCACCCATCGGGGTCCGCGGAACCCAAATGCTCCGTGACCGAGCGCGCAAAGTAAACGAGCAAACAGCGACGTTTACAAACGACCTGCTCCTTATTATCACTGTCCGTTTATTGCAGAGAAGAAATAAAGGCGTTTGGACACACAATGGCTTACAGTGGAGCAACTTACCAATTTCCAGGCAGCGTATTCACCTCGGCTTGTCCAATGATGCGCTGTCCACTCCTGGATACGAGACGAGCAATGTCATTGCAGTATCATTAAAATGGCACGTAGATGTATGTATTGAAGTGAACTGCACAACTACAAGATCGTAAATGATAAGAGATTTGCCCTGAAGGAGGAGGTGCAGGTGCAGCTGAGGTTCAGGTGAGGTGCGCAGCGCGGCGCGGCGCCGCGTCGCGTCTCTGACGCTCACGGCGGAACCACAGCCACAGTGTGGATGGACTGAAGCCAAGCCCACAAGTTCAGTGTTTTCAACAGAGAAGAGAGGCAGACAGAGATGAATGGAGACTGTTACGATGATTTATTCTTTCCTTAATGAAACTGAACCATGACATCCCGTCCGCACCCACAGAATGAATAAATAATTATAGTTACTGAAGTACAGTAACATATCACCTCCACTTTAAACACACATTTCAAATGTTATGCATTAAGATTTGGTTTAATAGGATTTCAGCCACCAGACTAAAATGTACATAGAAGAGCTCTTACATAACACAGTGAGACCTTAGTTGGAAATACATGATGAAGATTTTAAGACTTTAACTGAAATGCAATTTTGATGGCACTGCCATTTTGGAAAGTCAATTTAACACCCTGAATTAGCATGAAAATCTAACAGCCAGAATTGCTTTTCAAGCTGTAACTCAAAAGAGAAAAAATAACCACTTCTGCATCCTAGTTAAGCATGATCACTAGATCTGTTAGAAAAATCGTACATGCTTTTCCTATTTGTTTTTTGTTTTGGCATTGAAAATGTTCGAAACGCACAAGTGTTAAACACACAAACCCACTCGGATAGGCTTTATTTTATGACTGAGCCTCAGATTTGTTGTGACTAGCATGTCCCCTCAATTCAGACTCTGAAAGTGTGTTTACTGATAATTAAGTCTGTCCATCATACTGCTTATGAACTAATTACGCAGAGTAATTTGTCATGAGAAATCTTATTAATTTTCTACCCAAATGCTCTTTTGTAAACTGTTGTCATGACAATAAATCAACTGCTGTTTATCCTGAAACAGACCAGGCGTAACATTTATAACATTTTATTTTAATTGTGAATGTTTTTGTTATATTTCATAGCATATATGAGCATGTTTTAGTAATTTTTGGTGCTTGAGCGTGTGTGTGTGTGTTTTAATATACTTATGCCACAGCAGGTCAAAATTGGCCAAAGGCATAGTTCTGTAATATATTGTGTGCGTGTGTGTGTTTGTCCTGTTTGTTTACCTTGGTTTTGAACTGATACACTATGTGGGTTTAATTATGAAGATTAGCTGGATTTTTTGCCCACATATTCCTCAGCACAGATAATTAAACATCTTTTCTGGTTACCTTACACTTGTTAGAACCAACTCCAAAATATAACAGTTCACTGTGCTCATGCTGTAAGCAAGTGTCGTGATGCAACAAAACAGATTTATCCCATTATAATCAATGAAGGCATCTACAATGCAAACATGGTAGGTTATAATCAACTATAATTGCCTTCAGGGCAGAAAAGATGCTAATGGTGAACAGGATTAAGATATTACCCCTTGGAATGATCTCATTGTCATGTAAATAAATGCATAGCCTATGTGTGTCCATATCTGTTTTAAAAGAGAGCTTAACATCTGTCCATCAGTTTTCTGAACCCACTTCTGCAGGGTCACGGAAGGGCTAGTGGGCTTAACATACATTACTTTAATCAATTAACAGTAGTATACTGTTATACTACTGTTAAAAAAAGTATATACTACTAGTAGTAATTAGAAAAAAAATGTATCAGTTCTACTAAGCCAATGATTTTGTTTGGACTAGAGATAAGGTTTGGACTTCTCCGATGAATGACACTAGTGGCACAACAATTGCACACATCAGCTGTAAGGAATCTCATTATAAGACAGGTCAGATCATCTTGCCACGGGATGAGGTGGATTTTGGCATATTTATGTCAGATTCAGCCCTTTATCCGATCTCTCTGTCAATCTCACCCTCTCTGCTTCACCATGTTTACCCTTAGCAGGAGTTCAAATAAAGCCCTCAGCCCTCCACCTCAGGTACAGATGAAGAAAGCTAACACAGATACACAACTATATTTCAGAGCAATTTCTTCAAAGTTATAAAACGTTTTTGCAGTAAAATTAGTACATTTTTTAACATTATATATCATATATCAAAAATGCTATTCTTAAGTTGTTGGTGACACATTTTAGTAATGTTACAGAATTAACCAAGCAATAATGTTAATACAGCATCTAAAAAACTGGACGTTTTGAATGTTCCTAGAACTTTCAGTATAACATTTCTAATGTTTTAGTTATTTAATGGAAACATTCTCACAACCAAAAGCTGTTAGCTGGGATGTTTTGCCAAGTCCGTCGCCATGACGTATATCTGTACGAAGATGCATCATTCAACCCTGTAACGACATAAAATTCGGATAGATACGTAAACATTGACCTGGAACCAATAGTTACAAATTGTGTCAAATCTCAAGTCTCAAATCAGGCAGCACAGAGACTAAATTCTGTGACAAGTACGTAATCTCCAAGTCAACAAAAATAAACAGATTGCGTCACGGATCGCAAATAAGCACCTTTTCAACATAACAGCTGTTATGTTATAATAGTTGAAATGGAAAAGGTCTGTGACCCTCTCTTCGCCAATTGATTTAAAAGCATTATTGAGCTGCAATGTTTCTCATACACAACCACCCCTTTAATTCTGTCCATTCAAACACTGCTGCCTGGAAAACTGATGTAAATGGCTTCTGACACGACTGTGGGTGGGTGCATATTTAGTCGCAGGTGAGTTCAAGCATGTGTGCGCACTGACGCATTTCAAGTGACCTGTACTGCAACCCACACAGACAGGTTTGTTTCACTGTATTACAAAGGACATCTCATACACTTCCATTGTTTTCATACTAATAATATTTTCTACCCCTCAAGCTAACCTCACAGTATTAGCCCTAAGCATAATGTACATAAACATTATCAGCAAACATGATTTTGCTGATTTATTGGCTTTTCGTGGTTGTCAGGGCATTGCTAGGGAGTTCCTAGGATGTACTGGGTGGTTATTTACTGGCCCAAGAGAAAAGAGCTCAAGCTTAAGGTTCGAGCCCCTCCTTCAATGTAAAGTTTATATTCTTATTATTTTAATAAGGTATTTTATTTAAAAAAAATAACAATACCTTTCGCAAAAACTGCACAATTTGAGGAACCATCCATGTTCTTAGTGCAAAACTAAATATTTATTTCTTCTCTGTTATATATGAAAGGGTTAGGCATTCAACAAATTTAATAAATTAGTCTTTCATTTCTAAACTTGTAAGCAACTTATAAACTTCTTTTAGTAGTTATCCAACAGAACGCTGTCTGCTTGGTGATGATACTATGAGTTAATCAGAATGAGCTACACACACAGATGGTCTTTTTATTTGTCTGACGGGAGACACTCTGAGCCGCTGTGTGTTTGATTATTCTAGTTTTCTTGTGTATTCATATCAAAGTGAAAGCAGTTCTGTTTACGCCATCTAAATGACAGACAGACAGACAGACGGAGCGTGGAATGACTGCAACACACACACACACACACACACACACACACATTGACAGGCAACAGTAAAAATAAGTCTAAATTCTAATGAAATACAAAATAAAAAATCTGGCCATTTTGAGTGACTTAAAGGTTACGTGTAAAAGGGCAAAGTTTGAAAAATGCAGTCATACCTGAGTAAAAAATAAATAGATAATAATTTGGAAGACATGCCTAAAGTCAACAAACACAACTGAAGTGAAATTAGAGTCTTATTTGTTTTCTTAACACACAATCCTACTGTCTAAGATTCATCGATGCATGTTATTGCACTGTGGAAAAAACACGTTTGTTCTTACATTTTATACATCAAAATGTCCGCCTATCCATCTTATTCCCTCCCTGCCAAACCACCTGTCATATACAGCTCACTTTTACAATGCAATTATTCCAGATGGAAAAAATCTATGTAGTTCTCTCTGCACATTAAACTGAGATGTAAACTTTTTAAACATCAGGAAGTGACACTTCACTTTTAATAACTTAATAAAATGCAAATCATGGTTAGAAATAAATCTCTCTGAAGAAAACAGCTCTGCTATTCTCACAGACTGGACATGCACATCGGCTTACAAATGAGCTGTTTTAATGTGACTAATGTTAAAAAGATTTCTCTGTTTAGTTCCCTACAGAGTGGAAGCAGCCTTTCTGAGAAAGCAGGGGAAGTAATGCAGGAGATAAAGGGAAAGTGTTGGTGCTGGAAGAGAGCGAGTTAGTATCCAGACAGATAATCAAAGCTCAATTCAGTTTTCCCTTCACTCTACAGGCTGTGCCGTCAGTCTAGCAGGGCTGCAGGCAGTGCTAAGATCAGAATGACTGAGATTAGTGTGCTTGGTTGGTGAAGGTAATGAAGTTGGCCACTGCCCAAGGGCTTTAGTCAACCTCACCGAAACATAATTAGCTACCAAATGTCAATCATAGCTATCATTCAACCATTCACCATCAAGATGCGTACTATATCAAATATGTATATACACATACAGTAAGTGTGTTTGCTCAAACACAAACATGTTTGTTTCATTATATCAGTGATATATCAGTCAGGCATCTCATAGACTTTTTATTCCCCCAATCCAATCCTAAAACGTAACCCTCAAAGAAACGTGCATATCATTCGATTTAAAGAATAACCTGATCATCTGAAATGATCATGAGCATATTTAATAATGATTTATAGGGATGATGATTTATAGGGCAGATTTGTGGACATCTTGAGAAAGAGTAAAGATTCTCCATCAATTCTTAGTTACGATGCATATTTAGTTTGTCTGTTTGATTCTAAGGTTATTACATAACATTGCTCAAATCGCTTAACAGTGTAGATTATGCTGTACAGTAGACAGCAAAAAATATAAATCCCTTTGATAAGCGTCAGCTGAAAAATAAAGTTGTCCTCTGTGCTCACAAGTGTACAAGTGCAACTAATAAATCATGAAAAAATGATTTAATGATTAAAAGAAATAACCATTCTTTCACATGCAAGTTACCTTGGCCCTTTCATATCGTTTCTAAAATTCTTCTGCAGAGTCCAGCATGACTCATTGGTGCTCATTAGCAGAGATAATTTTAGATGTTCAGCTTGATGGATCATTTATCTTTCACGGCATGGGACTACAGCCTTATAAAATAACCTTATAGGTCATTCAAAGACAAACGCATGTAGAAAACTAGATAAGCATTACCACATTTTCAGTTCTCCCAATTAACATACTGTGTAAATAAGTCGTAATATTGGATACAAAGAACGCTCTGAAACACAGTAAGAAACTTTTGAAATCTGGTATATTAATTATATTTTGGCCTTTAGTTGGTCTTTCCAATTAAATGTGATGACTTACCAACTAGAAGTAAAACAGATTTAGACAAAATCAATCATTTTTCGGCTAAAGCAGTTGGCATTGATAAATATCTGCGAAATGGCTACAGAAACACGGAGCAAAATATTGGCACTGAGGTAAAATTATGGCAAAACTACTGAACACAGAACACATTATTGAAACTATACAATGCTTTATTAAGTGGTATAAAGACAATTAAACAGTTAGCGTAGAAATTAATCTTGTTAATGAGGTGTTGAAGTGCAGCTTTTGGGCTGTGATGTTTGTGTCTCCCTGTTCACAATGTTCAGTTCAGTTCCAGTTGTATTTCACGTTACATTGAGGGACGAGTTAATCTGAAATATATGATTTCACAATAACAGAACTGCTGGAAAAAACAGCAGCTCTTTCAAACATTGCGCAGCAGCCACCAAATGGCTGAACTCACAACACCAAAGAAATGTTTGAACAGTGTTTGCAGGCTCCGTGGTTTGAATTTCCATTTGCTGATAAGTACAGTTTATTGGACAGAAAGCTGAATATACAGTGCTTAAAGTTCAGTGAAAACCAAACTCTGAATGGCTTAAAAAGATTTAATGCAGTGAACATCACAAACGTGGCAATTAGCTCTACTTTGGCAAAGTTCTCTGTATCCGCTCATTGTAATTTCTTTATTTTGAGATGTATAACGTCTTCAGTGAATGTAAGCCAACATCTGGTCCCAGCTAGCTCTAGAGTTATTCATTTTGGCAAAAACCCTGTGATGCATTCTGGTGCCATTTTTATGTTGTCTCAGCCTTATATGTCACACTCACGGACCGCTGGCTAAACATCTGATGCGTATGGCACACTTTACTGGAAACACTTCAGGAGTTCTAAAGTTGTCAGCTGATTGGTTGAATTCTACAGGATGACCGGGAGACGTGTGTCATGTGGTTCTTAGCCAATGAAAGCTGTGATGGAGTCTAGACCTTCTCCTGTCAATCTTAAGATCCTGCTGCCCGAGATAAATTTTTATGTAACTACAAATTTTGTCTATATAATTGTGATATGTATTATTGCTAGAAAATCAAAAATTCTTTTTTTTTAATCAAAATTTTAAAAATCAGCATTTTAAATGGTATTTCCTATAATTAAACTGTCCTAAATTATTTAAGGATCATTTTTTCTTCCTTCTTTCTGATCAAACAAGGAAAGAATATTATTTTACTTCTTAGTGACTGTAATTCAGAATTACAGCCAAACTCACATCATCCGGTTAAACATTCTCGGTTTCCGCTGTTTGTGTGTAGTGCAGATGGGACGATTTTATGTTCAGAGCAGCAACTTAGAATGCAAAACATATTTACAAATGTCAAGCTTTTATCTAACAATAAAAGTATTAAATCTGCAAGCTGCCGCCACTGTTTCTTAACACGCTCACTCCTTACGTTCAACAGAGATTGATGACACGCCAATGACAAGCAAAGTCCTCTGTTTGTACTTGTACAGCCCTGGCGGAGCATCTGGGCCAGCGGCCACAGGACAGTTCAGGGTCATTAAACACACAACACACATTTCTGTGAGTAAGCCGGGCCACTGACAACAACTCAGCCTGTGAATAATTTGAACTGCATTGACACGGCGGCTGTAAACAGCTACAAACAGCCACATCAAATGCTAAGACAGTTTCAAAGGAAAAATGCATTTTGTATTTTTCAGCACACTGCAAGTTGGCGGGCATAAAATCTTAAACAGACTGTCTTTGCAGGCAGTAAATCTAGATCTAAAAAACTCCAGTCCGGAGAAGCCACAGCCTCCAGAGTTTAGCTGGAACCCTAATTAAACACCTAACCAAGCCAACCAAGGTCTTCATGATTACTTAAAAACAATTACAAACAGGTGTGTTTGATTAAGGCTGGAATGAAACTCTGCAGGGCAGTGGTCCTCTAGGACCGGAGTCAAATTGCTCTGGTGTAACTAATTAGTCTACTTGGAGCAAGTTCTGAAGTTATATCAAACACAGCGACTGTAAACAGACACAACGAACGCGTGAGCTACAAATACACATGTGGAAAACAACACTAATCAATATAAATGGATAACATGACAAGGCTAATAAGCAGGACAAACAACCAATGACATGTCCAAAGAAGGAAGGGGAAACAGGAAACTATAAAAGACTCAAAAAAAACAAACTTCAAAATTAAAAATAACAGAATAATGGACATAAAACAACAACAAACCTCAAACGTGTCAATAGGAAGGTATGAAGTCCCCATTTCATAAATGTCATTCTTTTATTCTGCATTTGCATTGTAGCCACTAATTATTTGCTTCGTTACCTCTAAAGCTAACTTGAATTTGTTTAAGATGGGGTTATGTTGCCCTGGCAACCTGCCTGACACCAGTTTCCTTAAGAAGTATCAGTTTATATGGATGTTACCACACATATCTATCAAACTAGTTTTTATAGTTTACAACCAATAAATCACTCTCTCACGCTACCTGTCACGGCTTCAGGCAAACACACACACACAAACACGTTTCTCCATTGTAAACGCACTGACAGGATTATGAGTGACTGCTTTTCTATGTGGGTGGTGCAGATGCTAACAGCAGGGGACAGATCGCAGCTGGTTCTGTCGCTTGTGTGTGTGAGAATGCAAACGCGTTTGTGTACATGTACTGTAAAAACTGTACGAAAGGTAACAGAAAACCAGTGAAGCATACACATGTCAAAGTGTGACGTTTCCTTTTGTGTTTTCTTCATTTCATTGTGCCAGTTGCCCTCATGAAATGTGAACCCTGGAATACGAGCTCCAAATGAATTTCCTGCAGCGAAAACACTTCCCAGGGTATTACATCCATTTTTCCCATGTAATTGGCTGGGAAGTGCCTAGCTGTTAAAATAGCAGCCACGTCCCACTCGATAACCTCAGTTTAACCTCCTTTTAACAAACAAATAAGCACTAAAGACAACTAAAATCAATCCTGACCTCTCAAACAAAAAAAAAACACTTGAGTTGTAATGCAATAAACAGCTAAACAGTTTCTTTTCAGTGTTTTTTAATGCGGTGGGTCTTACAGTATTGATTGGTGCAAATCCCCAATAAGGGCTGCGGGACGCCGAGGAGGTAAACAAAGTTTGGGCAACAGAACATCTTTCAAAGCCTAATAAAAGGCAACTGCTGAAATACAATTTGCTGTAAGGGCAGAGAGAAAAAATAGAATGTATATCAGGAAAAAGAAGGGAAAAGAACATTCAGAGCTCTTCTTATCTGTTTTAAACCTTGTAGTCGCTGTACAACTGCAAAGCGTCTGATGTCTGAAGAGATTAGCATCTTCTTCTGAAACTTGTAGGTGGTAAAAACAGCAACTTTGTTCTGTCCTTCACCCTGGTTTTCTAAGTATTCAATTACTCACGTTCTTTTCTGTCTTTGACTTAATCCATCAGTTCGACTCAACCTGATAACACTAAAGCTTTTATCACTGATCAGATGTTTTCAAGCAGAAAACAATCTTTCGTTAACACTCTCTGATCTTTCATTAACACTCTCTGTTTCTCTTTTGTTTCATTATATACATACATATATACATACATTATATATATAATTATACTTCTCTATAATTTAGACAATCAAAAAGTCAAATTGTCCTATATAATATGTACAGAAGTGCAAACATTTTGGATAGATGCAATTGGATGACATTAATAATTAAATTTGTACTAAAACTGTTCATTCTGTGTAATCTTTCTGGATTCTTTGAGAATTTTTATTAGATCTAAATCGGATCAAGATCTGATCGGTTCAAAATCAAGATATAAATTCATACTTTTCAGGATTTAAGGATCATGGACTTGGAACACTTGAAAGTTTCCACAATTGATTTTTTTAAGGCAAACTTCAAATAACTGGACAGGCAATTTATAGAGGATATGAAGGCACAACTGAGGCAAAGCCGGATTTTGTCTTCTGCATTTCACACTCTTACAAATCGTCTTTCTGCCCAAACTGACGAATCTTCAGCGGTGATCAAAAAGTGCAGCCATGAAAGACAGAAAGTTTTCAAAAGTATCCAAAGCTGAAGAATGCAAGTTATTAGATCACAGATCTCAGTCATCTTCAAGAATGACCTTTTTGCAATAAACAGAACATAAAATGACAAAAACCTTCCAACTTCCATTTTACTAGACAATCTGCTAGACAAAAGTTTTTTGACCTTTCTAATGTAGAAAAGTTTAGAAAAGATTACACAAGGAAATCAATACAGTCAACTTTTAAGACATTCAGTATGAGCAATCTAAACAATCAAAACAGACCAAATAAATAACGAATGTTGTAAAGGTCGTGAAGGTAATACAGACACACTGACGCTCAGTCCTCGGAAGACATTTCAAACAGAATAATGTTTGATTCAGGTATAGTGAGTTATGGGGACATGTAAGTGATTGCTTTGGCTCTGTTTAATGCTGTTGATGAACTTCTGTTGTAAACAGATTGTGGGGGTGATTTGTGTTTCTTCTCAGAATGTTGGCTAATATACTTTAAACATCCTTTTAAAGTTATCAAACACAATCTTATTTTGTTGCATTAATGTTATATATCATGAATCAAAAATGCTATTATTAAGTAGTGGATTGTTTTAAAACTGTTAAAAGTCACAGAATTAAAAAAAATGTTTAAATAACATTCTTATAACCAAGCAAAAACTGTTTTGATTTCCTAGAACTTTCAAAACAACAAACATTTCGTTCCTTAATGGAAACATTACAAACAAAACTTTGTTACAACCTAAAATTGTTAGCGGGGGTGACACTGCCTAATTAAAGTTCTGTTTGAAAGCTTAAAGTTTAAAAGCTTAAATGACTGTGAAAAGTTATTAAAAAAAGAGTTGAGTCACCTCCAGTACTTTACAGCATAACTACATTCATGTGAAAGTGGGTGTAAAAGAATGGAAAAATATTAGTGAGTGATAAAATACAGTGAGTGGGACATTTAACGTCATTCGGTACATACAGAGATCAGAACATCAGAGCAAAAATATCAACTTCAGTCCCACATTCATTTATATAAAATATAATTTTTTGTTGGTGTGTCTGTGTGTGAATGTGTAGGTGCTTGTGTGAATCCATGTGTCAATTCTCGACCTGTGTGTCTCTGTGGGTTGTTTTCTCTTAATCGTACACCCGTGATCATCTGTGTCGCCATGACAGCGGAGCGCTCAGAGAGTTACAGCAGTCAGACAGTTCAAAGCTTCTCTCTCTCCACCCTGAAATAATTACACCACTGCAGAGGAGCACTACAGAAAAATACTTTATTGACTTTTGCCATTAAGAGTCAATCAAAGACAAACCCCCCCAAAATGACCTAGACAAAAGCCATCTGAGAAAACAACAGAACCTACTTGAATCTAACACTTGATCTTCTAATGTACGAATATCCAAGTACTTTTGCAGGTACCATAAAAAAACAAGGTACATTTTTAAATAAGCGGAAGGTATTTATCTTTTTTGACTGCTTATATTTCTATACATTGTGATGCCATTGTGTTATTTATTAATTTGTTGGATCAGTGTTATTATATCTGTCATTAAAAACGCAAATACATTTAGAAAAAAGCACAATTACTTGAAGTGTGCCCTGTTGCTGGTTCACAATGGGCTTTAATATTTGGGCCAAAGCATTCTGTATTTGCTTACACAAAGAGAAAGAGGGAGAATGAGAGAGAGAGCAAGACTCCAGCTGGGTAAACTAAAAACAATCAGTCACAGTAGTTCAACTGCCAATTATTTTGCAGTGTCAGATAATTACAAGGCACCATCTATTATCACCATCTGTCTGTTATGTTCATCTCTTGTGTAGCACAAACTCCCACACAGAACAGAGAACACTTTTAAACACAAGATCATTAGATTGAAGATTTTATACTGACTGTTCATGCAAGTCACCACACCAGTCACATGAAAACATGTCTACAGTCAGTTATGAACATGCAGTAATGTGGCTTCATACACTTGCAACATCCCAGCTAACAAGAAACGTTTTCAGAACATTGGCTAACATTTTCTAACTTCTCTCAAAGTTATCAAAAAGTGGAATGTTTTAAAAATGTTACAGAATTGTTTTTACAAAAACAATGCGTGAACAACCTTTTTATAAACAACCAATATCGTTAATACAACGTCTAAAAAATAGGCTGTTTTGAAAGCTCCTAAAACTTTTAAATAAAAATTGTAAAGTTTTGTTACTAATGGAAAACATTAGGCAAACATTCCTACAAACTAAAATTGTTATCTGGGGTTAGGCAATGGCACAGGTTTTTAGCTACTGATGCCATTGTAGAAATTCTTTATTTGCTGTTATATGTGTGACCCATAATTAACTATATACCCATAATAAACTGAAATAAAGTGATTAGCGTTTAGCCAGGTGTGTGACCTAATCATGGCTGCCAACATTTCTCAAAAGCACTACTCTATTTCTAAACTATTTTATTGCTTTCCAATGTGAAACGTAGCACATTAGTATTTTGTTTAGGTCTATGTCAACAGCATTGTCTCGAAATACAAAGCAAAATCAATACACACGTGAAGAACCACACAAGAGACCACGAGACTTCCTGCTGGGAATTTGGGGTAGGGTGAGGAGACTGTTTTGAACACTGATCTGTTACGTACAGCTCTAAAACTGATTTCATTTTTAACCAAAAACATTATGAACTGCAGCTTTAACATCTTTAACATCTTTAACATTGTCACTCTTTGTTCTTTCAAGAGTTTTATAAAGCTCTTATAGTTACGTGCATCTGTCCTCCTCCTATTTCAGCTACTGTTATTACATCGAGTGAATCTGAAGTGGACGTCTTTTTCCCATTAATGGTTCCAGTATATATTACCAGAGAGGAATTTATCTCAAAACTTCATTTCTTTTATCATTCAGGGCCAAGCAAATGAGAGCGAGAGAGGGCAAAAGAGAGAGATGATGAGAATCCTAACGACAGTCACTTTGTCATCTCCCTGGGTATATTACACAACTGTGAGTATTAAGAATGGCTCCAGCTCTGCCTGCGGCAAGGAACAGAGAGATTTTTCCAGGGCAGGTGGAGAGGAGAATGAAAAATAAAAAGAGCAGGAAATGTAACTCCATTTGCATTTCCTGCAGGAGATATCAGTGCCCGGGCAGCTATAGTGTGAAAGGTTTAAGGAAGAATAGGCTTTATGGTTATGGATGCAAGAAAAACTGAATGGAAAAACAAAACCAATCATAATACAGTAAACAAACAGATGTATGCAAGTCGTCTCATTTGAATGCAGGCTGTACGTTGTGCTGTTCAGGGGGAATTAAGTGTAGAAACTTAACAGGCTTACGGGATTAAAACAAACCCGGACCGAAATATCAATACAACGCAGCCACGCAGGCACACGCGACTTGCACTTTTCTCTATTCATTTCCTCTGCAGTCTTCTCCATGTGTGGTTCCAGTTGCATTGACTTGCTGTCACTCTACTAAATGACTAAGTGGTTGCTAATAAACCTGAGGTCAAAATGCAAAAACATGATGCTTCTATCTTTCTTTTTCATCTGACAGGAATGTGCTTCCAGGACCAACAAAAGATGTTCATCCAGAAACACATTATACGGTGCAAAATTGCAGTCACTGTCATTTCAAAAAGCTCCAATATGACATCAGTGCGGCAAAGGAACATTACAAGCAAACAGCAGGGAAGCAAAATACGTACAGTATACCTGGTGTCAGATTGCTAATGTTCATGCAAATATTTAAACTCGTTAAAAATGTCAATGGCCAACGTTCTAAAAATGTTAGTATGTGAATGTTACTCCTAAATTGTTAGTGGAAAGTTATACAATTAGAATGTTTTTCTTTTAACCAAGCAGTAATGTTAATACAATATCTAAAAAGCTAGATGTTTTGAACGTTCTCAGAATATTCAAAGTAACATTTTAAGGACATTATATAAATAATCATCGACATGCTTCAAAAGGTCATTAGTCAATTCTGAGCATCTAAGTCAAGTCAGCTGTTTGAAATTACATTAGCTGGTCCATTAAGCTTATACAAGTTATAAATACATTTTATATTCATTTGCATATTTTTATTCTATGTTAATTTGCACTGCACTGATTGCCACTCTATTAGAATCATATTTAATTACACAGTAAATGTCAATATTATCATGTATAATGCAGGCTGGGTTCAGGAAGGCAGCGTTTCATTCTCAGTCCTGCAGAAAGGCTTTAGTTTTCCACACACACGTACACTGAGACTCAGTCTGCACACTCTAGAGGACTGAGGGACTGAGGCGTGATCTAATCAAACCTCTCAGGATACATCTGGCAAAGTCATCCACCGCCAGCATTGCAAAGAGAACAGAATTGCATTGTGGGATTTTTCTTACCAAATAAAACTGACCACCTCAAAACGACTCAAATCAGCTACAGCAGCAGCTTTTACTGTAATTTTAGCAGAAGAAAAACGGTAAGCGCTTACACATACAGCAAACACCTCAAGCATGTTATCTACATTATCAAAACACTTTTGTAAGTGTTCCTGTGCAAATCAATACAGTAACAAGGCAAGAAACTTCGTCTTGTTGTAAAGGAGAAAGCTGTATTGCTGCATATTTTTCACACATATTACTATAATGTCAGATGTGTAATAACTTGGCTACCGAGCTGAAGATTATTAAAGAGTGTTAATCTTAGACATGGTTTAGTTGTAACATGGGGTGTTAATAACTAGCTTGGAGACAGTGTTCTTAATCTACTGTAAGTGTAAACAACACACCTGGGGAATAAGACGGGCTGGTATTGTGTGAAATAAGATGCATCTTGGGAGACTTCTCCTGAATGGGTGATTAGGAATAGATCTGGCTAAATATATATTCTGATGATAAACAATCCCCCGACTTTCAGGTGCTTTTTTGACACATCAAAATGCAAATTGTCATGTACACATTGAATGTATAGACAGAACGGCAATAAAAAAATATATGCAAAATGGAAAAATGGCAAAAATACAGGTATGTCAAACATGTTTCCTGAATACAAAAGAACATTGCTAAAAGCCTTTACGTGACCTTATATGATGATAGCTTAACTCACTGGATCCCCTAACATCTGGCATTAGCCTCTTTCATACAAACATCCTTTCTTGTACATTTAAAAGCATTTTTACCTTTCATATGAGGTATGAAAAAGATAAAGAAATGACTCAGTTACTGAAACAGTTGACAACTGAAACAGTCAACAACAATCAAATTTGTTTCTGCCTAAAGAACTTTGCTCATAGCGCAGTGTTGATAACTGAGTAAAGAAGTTTGGATATGTTTTCAGATGAAGACATTTCAGCCGACTGTCCAGTCTTATTAGAGGAAAATCAACCTCTTAGTGGCTTGCGGTGGAGAAAGCCTATTCTGTGCCCTCGGGGGACTGCTTTATCTTTGATTCCAGCATTATTTATTCAATTTGCCTGATGCCACATATCCGTGCGGAAATGAGAGAAAGCTGATAAAAGGAATCACAAACTCCCGGGAGACTGCGGTCTGCATTAGCAGAACTCCAAATACAATCAAAGTAGGTTTTCTCATATTTTCGCTGAATGCCAGTTATTTTGCTCGTACGCGCCTTTCGTTGACCCCAGTTTAATTTAATAGAATTCGTAGTGCATATCTATGTTTTGGATAAATACAAGTTCCGGCTTGTTACCGCACTTAAGATAACCTTAATAAATACAGCCTAAGATATACACTTCGACTGGTGTGTGTTAGGAATCTTAACTACATGTAATTATACCACCGCCCCAGTGGGTTGATATTGGAGGTCTTAAAGATTAGCAGCTCATTGGGCTATATGAATACTAATGGTAAATGTTGCACACCGCAGGTCTGTAGAGATCCTGCTGATTGACCAAAGCTTTAGTCGCTTAGCGATGCAGGCAAACAATCAATAGCAATACAGAAGCTTTTCAACTAAAGCCAAATATCTATTTCCCTACAGATGTCTATTTGTGTTGTTCCATTTACACTTTGCTAAACCTTTTTATAATTGCAGTTTTTTTATAAACAGTTCCAGTTTTCTCAGCTTATCACATTTGAAGGCTCAGGCTGACGGATCTACATTTAATTAAAGTTAAGTCTATCAAACAAAGTTTGGGCTCTAAAATCTGACGGCGTGGGACACGTGTTATTTAAGAGAGACAATACACACACACTCTCTTTAACATAAATTTTATTCTATATTTAAGCACTGCACTTTTTGATGTTGCCTGGCAACCATAATAGCCCACAGTTAGGCTAATTCTACTTTGTAGAAGAATTTGATTGTGATTGTTTTTTAATTAATGCGTATTCAGTTGGGATTGACTGAACATAATAATGGGGAACAAATATGGGAAACTGCTTCATATTGCTGCTGTTTTATTAAAACCAAGTCGAATGTGATAATGAACATGCCAAAGGCATATTTTTATCACATCAAAATATATACATATACACACACACACACACACACACACACACACATATATATATATATATATATATATATATATATATATATATATATATATATATATATATATATATATATATATATATATATATATATATATATATATATATAGAGAGAGAGAGAGAGAGAGAGAGAGAGAGAGAGAGAGAGAGAGAGAGAGAGAGAGGGAGAGAGACATACACACAATCATATTTGTCTCAAAATAAAGCCAAGCAAGCAACGGAGATGGGAACCCCACTGACAAATGTATACACAGCACTTCAGAACTATGTACAGCACTACAGATCATGTGCTTCAATAAACACATGGGGCAGTCACAGGAGGGGGGGCTGTTTCAGGTCACACAGGGACAACGATTGTACATTATGAGTCTGAATCAGGTATTAAATTTGGGGATATCTGAACATCTCAAATCTAAGATCTGGACAAACCTTCCCATTTAATGTAAAAATATTAGTCAAGGGTGCAGTGAGAGAGACAGAACTGATCGCCAGCCAAGATAAAAATGTTTTGATATGCAAATCCCAAAACTTCAAACCGTTACACATTTTGCTGCACAGCCTCTTGATATTCTGTGCCAGGATAATAATGCAATAATGTAATGCCAAAATAAAACAATAATTAAAATGATAATTATAATGATATAATGATACAGAACTAGACTAGAATTAGACTATAAAGTATGTGTATAGTGTAACTGTAGGTATACATCATATAGTATATCATGCACAATATTAATATTTGTAATAAAACAAAAATCACTGTGTTCAGACAGTATGATTTTCATTGCTGTATTACAGTAATGAAAATGAGATTTTAACATGACATTATTTAAAAGTGAATGTGAAAAGGATTTTAAAATGGCCCCAAACATCATATAAACTCAGGTGCTTCAGTTCATCCAGGAAATTCTTTTGACAACTTAAACATTAAAACATTTTAAAACAAACTAAAACATTTCATAACCTCTTTCCTGTTTCCATAACAACAACACGTCAAACTGCTGAAAAATCCTCATTTTTTTCTGGTAGAAGACAAGCTCACAGGTGAATTTCAAAAGCTGCTCAGAGGTTTCAGCACAGTTTAAAAGACAATACCGAGAAAAACAAATGGAACAAAGAACAAAATATGACAGACATGGGGAAAAGGGGCTAGCTGTGTTCTGCTTATATAACAGTCCGCTAAAAGCTATAATTATTTCATTTGTCAGGTATGTGCAGCTCTCTGTCGTCAGAGACTGTCAGAAGTAAATCCGCAGTTTAACCACCCCATCGTCACTCTTATCAGATCTACTCTAAAGCCATTACGACTATCAGAGTGTCATTAGTTGGACAGTCTCAACAAAAGGACCAAAATAAACATGACACCATCTGCTAGATGTCTGCACACTTTACAAGTGGCAGAGCAGAGCACAGACACCAAGAGTCCACTACAAATGACGGAACACAGATGGATTAATGGACATAAAGCTCTTTAAAAGCAGAGGAACCATCAACCAGTTGACTGAACAATAGCCTGAGACTCATGGTGAAAAGACAAAGACCATAATCCTTTACCTCAAACTACAGGTCATGGTGAAAGATGATTTAATGAAAAATACAGAGAGGAGAGAGAGATAAAAGTTTGAACATCGCCCACTAAATTTCAAGGTTTTGGTGGCCAGCGATGAGAAATGACAAGCTGCGAGAAGTGATGCATGAGCAGAACTCGAGACGAGAAGAGACAAATGAGAGGAGAGCGTATTAGAGTGCTACAATACATAAAAAAGACAAAGTGGAGATAATGAAGGCCGGGAAAAGCAAGGAAATGTGGAAGAAAGAAGCCCAAGGAATTAGGAGAAACTATGAAAGAGCTCAAGAATCATCAGAAACAATACAGATAGTGAAAGGAAAGCCAAACAATTACAAGTGAAAAGTACCTGGAAAAAGCCAATTGTTTGGCTGGTGTAGGACTTCCTGGAAAATTGGAGCAGGAAATTACATCATGACAATGCTGATTGGCTAATGGCACCAAAAGAATTTAATCAAGCACCCCAACTACAATCCAGATAACATTTTGTAGGTTGTAAGAACGTTTCCATTATGTTTCCATTAAGCAACAAAAACATTAAAAATGTTGTTTTGAAAGTTCCAGGAACATTCAAATTGTCCAGTTTTCTAGAAGTTGTATTAATGTTATTGCTTGTTTAAAGAAAAAGAATTCAAAAATGTTTAATTCTGTAATGTTTTTAATGATCGGGATATCACTATATATATATATATATAATATATATATATATATATATATATATATATATATATATATATATAGACACACCCACCCACCCACATATATATATATATATATATGTATCTATACATCTATATCAAAGCATTGCCAGGCTTTAATATGGAGGAAAAGAATCAGTTTTAAAAGCGATCAAAATAATAAATTCAGTAAATCTGGCACATTTAGCAAATAACTATCCACTATAATTTTGAGCAACTTCCACAGCTACTTCTCACATGCATAAAGAGTAGTTATGTAATTTTTTTAATTTAAAGATACTCATGATTCAGGTCTAAGCCCACTGAAACATCTGTTACCTTCTGATATGGCAATTTTTAAAATACAGTACAACAGCACAACCCATAAGAGCTCAGATTTGGCACAATATCAAAACAGCTAAAACAACATTTTATAAGACAAATTTGAAAAAGTAGCAAAGACCAGATGAAAACTCTGCAGTAAAACGAGTCATAAAGTCAATAAACAACCTTCACAAGTAAAGCAAAATCCAAGGACACTAAATGGCCAAAGCAATAGTTATTTGTGATTTTTTTTGGTTGAACAATCTCTGTAACAAATGCCCCAAATCTGTTTATTGGCAAAGGTTTATATTTATCACACACAAAGCTCTCTCTGCACTCTACAAATCAACTAAGACTTTTCTGTAGGTCAATTGGTAGAGCATTGCATTAGCAGCCTGAAGGTCATGGGTTTGCGTCCCAGTGAACACACATACTGATAAAAAATAAAGCTTAAATTCACTTTATTCAAGTCCCTTGAATAAAAGCATCTGCATAAATGTAAATTCAACCACAGAAGCATATTTCAACGTGCATTACCAAACAAACGGAATACATTTTGCGATAATGTACAATTACTGCAGATCACATGATCAAGTGTATAGGTTTTGTTTGTGCCTCAAATAAACATCTCAGATTGGAAAGCTCTCTGTATGGCAGCGATCTGACCTCTGATTGGACCGTAATTCATGAAATAATCACTGTACAGCACACTTGAGTACTTGTGCATTGGTTTGTGAGGCACTGCAGGCAATGCAAGTACGCAGTGATGCGTAAAAACACCTGGGTTGTTTGTAAGCCAGTTTCCTATAGGAAATGAGGGGGTGACACAACCTGGATATGGTCACCCCTTAATGTTGGGAAATTTGTTCCATTAGCTTCTGTGATCTCACAGGCTTAAGAGGATGAGAACCATAGCAACCAGCTGAGCACAGCGACTCCTCTCGCTGGTGTGGTGTGTAAAGTATAGGATTTCAAAGACTGTCATTATGTGGCGTCTGCAGCCAGAACTGGAGTTATACAAAACACAAGCCATCCTAAAGCATTTCCTCCTTTTCATTGAAAGAAAGAAAGAAAGAAAGAAAGAAAGAAAGAAAGAAAGAAAGCAAATGTCACATTGTTAACAGTTTTTTCTGCCATTGTAATACCAACATTTGTTGTGTAATGTGAACTGCACACTTCCTGCTGGTTAAAGGTGAACCTAGCAAGCTCTCCTTGTCTAATGAGACATTAAATGTCCCAGTTGGTGTTTGTTCATTAGTGCCACATTCCCAGTGACAAGCAAATCAATAACATATAATACAGCATGTTACCGTAGATAAAACACACACTATCATATCTGTTATCTGTACATTGCTGTACTTATAAGAGTTATCTGTAGATATATATAAATGTATTACTTACACATTCATTGTCTGATATTAAAGATAGTAGCTTAGTAGCTTGTACATATTTCTTGTATAATTTCAATGGCCCTACACATTTCTGTGTTAATTGGTCATGAAATCATTCTCAAATTGTTGCATTTTACAATTAATGTAAGCATGGATTTAGGACTGATTTACACTGAACTGCACTCATTGCTCAGTGTGTTTTAGGTGGAGATGTGTGTGCTTAAATCTACCACATAATGAGACACAACACAGTGAGGTGTCCTGTTGTTTGCATCTGTCTGAATGAACTGCTGAATTTGCCTCCCGCCTCTTCACCCGCACATCTTCTCCATTAAAATCCAAACTCCAAAGACAAGTCTGAATCCAGATCAATGAGGTTTCTAATGGAGGTGAGCAGAGATATTGAGTCAATGCCCTGTGACTAATTACTCTGGAGCCACAGGAAAACCACATCCTGAGAACTTAGATTGGCTGGTGACATCACAAGAATGCACACAGTCCCAGTACGATTCCTCACATCCTCACTATCCATCAAGTATGAGTTGTGATGTCACAGGCAGCCGACAAGGAAAAGTAAACCCATTTTATTAGGAGTCAAAAAATGGGCACCGTATGGGCACTGTATAAATTGATAGCACTGTATATAGACACTACACAGTACTGTATGTAATGTATAGACAGTATACAGGACTGTAATGTTGTATGTAAAACATTTTCTATACTATAACAAAACAGTGTATACTGTGACTGCAGCTATCGGCATGGGCTAGCTCCTGATGCTAACATACTAACAGTCAAAACTTGACCCCCTGACCCTGATGTGAACAAGCAATTCTGACTGGCTAAGTTTCTGCAGGCCCTCACCTTTTTTTAACTGTTTACAGGGCCTGAGGCTGTCAAAAAGGCAGGTGTGATTTCCCAGGGCAACTGTTAGGTAGCAGGAAAATTTTATGTCTGGTTTTTCACAGAATTTACTTTAGCACATTTAAAGGGAGAATGTGAGAAACCTTTTGGAACCGATATTTCAACTATTGAGAGTGTTGAGGGATGCAAAAGTGTCATCTCTTCATCTGTAGTACTTAGTTTTAATCTTTCATAAGAGCTGTTAGTGACACAGACGGATGAACATCATTAGTTCACCGCACTCTAAAGCTATCCCACTGTTTCCATTTCACACTGAGCACTGAAATGTCCACAGCACTTTTAGCCGGTGAAAGATGACAAATAGCAGGGATTTGGACTTTGGCGTCAGAGGCATGTCAAGGATTTATGTCTGAGCGAGCGTGAATCTCAGAGCGTTCTGGTGCTAAATGCTCAAATCCATAGAGGTGTTCCTGTTATTCTCGAGAAAATTACTTTGCATCTTTACAAGCGTTGTTTGAGCCCTGTCTCTCATGATTTAGACGTTCTTATTGCATTGCAAAACCTTTTAAAGCTTGTTGTATTTTGTCATTTAAAAAATGCCCTGAGATTTATCCACTTCCATCTGCCTGCTAATAAAGGGCTTGATTGAAAGTAAAAATGAGGGCAGGTGTCGTCATACTACTTTCCCCGCCAGGTTTTTTTTTTTTACCTTCTTTTCAACACACACAACAGGATCTGGACATTATAAAAGCAAAATGCTTTCATGACCCCATTTCAACCAGCTGTTTCTTGTGCGGTCACACGCTTATTTAATTTCTTTTTGTTGGTTTCCAGTATTTTATTATGAGCAGGGGCTTTTTCAGGCCAAAGACCCCTCTGTGTATAGAGACGTGCTGTTTGCAGAAAACATTGCAGAAAACTGATGTTGTATTAGTCTGACCTATAATAAAATTTATATAACATTACATAAATGTATTTACACCCTTTATGATACATTGCACATTAAATAATCATGATTGAATCATATGCATGACATTTTACATTTACATATACATTACAAGTCGTTTCATTGTAGGAGGGACAATGACACATTTAGTTTAACTTTTGCTTCTTAACCCTTAGCTTAGGTTATACACACCTGCACTTGGTATTCATCACAAACGGTTGGCAGGGCATCGCTATCAGCTGCCAGATTGTTGCTAGGGTGTTCTCGTAGTTGCTTATTGGCCCAAGTCAAAAGAGCCATCATCTAGCAGGGGAAAATTGCAAGTCTGATTGCTTAGAAAAATAATAGTCCAGCTCTTCTCAACAGAGCACACATCTGAGGTATCGTTCACACGTACTGCACATATGATGGTGAATGTGACAAAGTTGAATACTTACCTTCTGGATCTTGTTCACACTCATTTGTTTGAATACAAGCCTTGGTTAGCATCACTATGTCATTTTTTGCAAGATGATGGGTTGGCTGACAGTGCAGAGAACATAACTGTCTTACTTTATCTTTGTGCCATCAGGTGATGATTTTGCTGCACAGATGCCATATACAGAGAGAAATTCCATTCAGCTGGCTGATAGCCCAGCTAACAAGAAACATTTTTAGAACGTTTGGTTATCAAAAACCTTTCTTGCAGTAGCATTAGTAGAACGTTTTTAATGTTATATCATATATGTCAAAAATGTTATTCTTAAGTTGTAAATGTGATGTTTTAAAACCATTACAGAATTAAAAAAGTTTAAATAATGTTCTTACAACCAAGTATTAACCAATAATGTTAATACAACCTGTTAATACAAACCATGTCATTTTAAACGTTCCTAGAACGTTCCTAGAACATTTTTGTTACAATGTTTTTGTTACTTAATGGAAACATTAGGGAAATGTTATTACAACCTAAAATTGTTAGCTGGGAGGACAAACAACACAGCTGTGGTTTTAATCAGTGAGCAGTAGAATTCGTACAGCATGCTACTCTAAACACCCTTTCTGACCTTTTCAGCTGAAGTTGTTCAAAATCCAGGCTTTATTTGGTAAAACGCCTTCACGACAAAAACATCACATAACTTATAGTTATATTTGCCGCTCTGCGCAAATGTAATAGGAGAGGCAGCGAATCGTTGTACTGTAAAGGCAGTTTTTGAGAAATTGCAAAAGAAATAAAAGGAGAGAATATGCTGTTTGCAATATTCATATATCACCAGGTTTCAGCTTCCTAGCCTGGTTAATGTGCTATGCAGCCATATGTCAACTCGTAAAATACCGGTGCTTTAAATGATATTTATGATGGAAGTCTTGCGCAAATGCGCATAAATTGAAAACGATCCACTAACCACAGAGAGCGCACAAAATCTAATATATAGGATAGGCGACTTCTGTGTCAATATTCCAGCTCGCAATGGCCAAAGGTTAAACTATATCACTGCAATGAGGCCAGACAGCTAGATTACAGTGCTCTTTTCTCAATGATTAAGGTCGGCTAGCAGATATGTGACTGTAGCTCCCGCTGTTCTCCAGATTGGGTTGTGTGCGCGTGGAGATTAGGTAGCTTTTTCATCATCCGTCACAGGAGGTGGCCTATTTGACAGCCAGCTACATATTGACCTTTGGCAAACAGTATTTTGCCGTCAAGCTGTACGTACAAAGTGCAGGTCAGAGTCATGAACATGTCTGATTTTAGGCATGCTTGGGAAATTCCTGGAAAGGCAAATGGGTGTCTTGGTATATTCTGTGTCCATTATAATTGGTCGGTCACCTTCTATATATGGACAATTGACACAACGTAATTTTACTACAACCCAAAAGAAAAGTTATTAAACTTTTTGGTCTTTGATTAATGGTGGGACAGCAAATGATACCGATTTTGTCTATAAACAAATTTATCTAGTTTAAGTTGTTTTATTTTTGTTTTTCTGCCATTAAATATCATTATTGGCGGGACAGCAATACATTTTTCTATAAACAAAGTTATATACTCTATTTTCAAGAAAAATGTTCTAGAAACATAAAAAACTAACAATATGGAGAGAAACAACACGTAAACAAGTTACAATTTTGTCACCAAATCATTAATACCTGTAGAGTGACTCACAAAACTCTCGTGGGGATTTTGAAAATGTCTTTAATTAGGACCTAAATGTTAAGTAAAACAATTTTCAAGCTTGAACATTTGGACGGGGAGAGTTTTATCTAATTAAACTTGTAATGTGTATGTGGACCTACATCCAGAATCATTTTTCATTACTGAGCCCTGCAGTTTGACATCTCTACATAACAGAGAGATTTTCAGCATTCATGAGCCTAGAACAGTTTAAAGCTGGACAGACTGTATATGGAGTCAAGCAAAATGGAAGACAAGCTGTTCGCAGTAGTGTCTTGAAATAGCTTAATAGGTTGAAATGTCCTGCAGTGTGACAGCCGTGTCCTGCGGTGAAACTTCATCTTTAACTATTTTAAACTGCATTTTAGCATCTTTACCATATACACACTTTTCATATTGGATTGGAACGATATACTAAATATTTGTACTTTAAAAAAGTACAAAACGTACATGACCAGTTACAGCACTTAAAATATGTAGGCTACTTTCTTTTACACAAAAATATTATTTTATATTATATAATATCTATACCTAAAATAGTGTATCCCAATATTGTATGTCCACTATATATACTAAATAGACCAGGTCTGTTGGTATTCATTAAAAATACTGATAGGCTGGCTGGTGTTAATGCAGCACTCTGTGCTAGTGTTGTAATGGCCTACACCTGCATCTAAATCAGAATTATTATAAACCCAATGGATAAATGTGTTGTTTTGATAGCAGACATGAGAATGCATTCATGAATGAACGGTCTGTTAGGCACGCACATATTCTGATGATCTAAAGCAGATATTACGTCTGTGCATACGCCGCTATGCACTAATATATTTTGCAATTGTAGTGTACAGATAAAAATAATGTCGAAATTATATTATTTCTGTGAGATTCTGACATCCTGCATGCACCCATATGCAAATGTAACACATGTACCTATACACAATGTCCATATATGCCATATATAAAACCTATTAAAAATTGGAACAATTGCCCATATTGACATATAAATCTACCCCATATATATAATATTTATTAATATATGTCATATATATGTGTGACATATACAACTAATGTATCACTAATCAATGAGTCACACACATATATATGTAACATATATGGCAATATCACTCTTGGTATGGGGACATATATGTCATATATATGGGCAGGTGTGTACAATCCAAACCATGGCTGAAATATATCAAGAGTAAGAAATAGGATCCTGGGATCACTTTATATCCTGTGCGCACACTGTCTTATAATACCATCATAAGTAACAATGTGTCCCGTGTGACTTTCATCTATGAGTTTTCTGGAGAGCGAGAGAAGGATTTATTTGACTTTTCCTCTAGTCTCACTTTTGACATATGCGCTCTACCATTCGAATTCATTCTCTCAGCACCTCCCAGATGGTTGTCCGACCTCGGCAGGCTAATGTATCCATTTTTCACGCACAGACCACATATGAGGAATCACTTGGGTTTGCGTCTCTGTGCACATGCGTTTTATTGGACTATATCTATAGCACATAACCAGGCACTGAGAGGCCCCTTGACTTTATCAATAAGATTTACTTCCAATTTAAAACGCTTGGCAATCTGCTCTTAAAATGATGCATTGGGCATTCTTATTTATGGAATAAAAAAAGCAGATGCTTTTATTCCAAAAACAAAAACAAAATGTAAAGCTGCGAATGCTGCAGAAATGTCAAATGAATTTAGATTCTCGCACTCAGTTGACTTAACAAAATAATGCTCTGGTGTGACTCTCAGGTCATATTGTAGGAAGCTACGGTCTTGAAAAGTACCATCTGCAAGCAAAGAAAACATGTAACGCTATGTGAGACTGTTATGTAAAATATGCATTCACTAAAGACAGACAATAACTGTCCACCTTGACAATTACACTCAGTCAAGCAGAAAGTGCACAATCAACTGGAGTCAACATTATATATGGTGAAGTAGTATAAAAATAGATGTACATGTAAGTAAATTGCATAAAGCCTGTTAAATTACACTGTACAAGCGCAGAAAACGTTCACAGTACTAAACTTAAGATCTCAATATATCTGTGGATGTGGATTTGACACTCTTTGCAGCCACGAAGCGTTACACTGCCCCCTAGTGACAAAGTCACAGAATCTTTATAATCACATTTATTGAAATTCATTGTTCAACATATGGGACAAGAAAGAACTGAAACTGAATATAAAGGTGACTTTTAGTGATACCACTGCTGGACAAAACACTGGTGATTATCATGGTAAGTGCAGTTTCTTACTATCAAATGTCTAATGCATCTGTCCACTATGGAACCAAAGCAGATATATTATTCACCTGATAAGGACGATGACCATCCAGATAGAGGTCATAATGAGACGAGATGGCAACCTTTTGTCCAATAAACTCCTTTTGTTTCTATTCTAGAAATAATGCTTTAACGCATATAACAAAACGAATGCTTTAATGCATAACAAATGCTTTTTTATTAAACAGTAATAAATATCTGAAAAGGTTTGAAAAATTAGTTAAAATGCAGCCACATGCCTTATTTGACGTCAGTACGTCCCCTAAGCTTCTTCAAACATCTGCTTCTCCTTCAGAAGTCCCCCTGGCCTTTAATAAACGTCATTAAAAACTGGGTCTGAGGATTGAGAATACATGCAACAGATTCTTATTAGACCAATAATTAAACACACATCTGAATGATTAACAGGCTGACATTTCATAACTTATGCAATGGGTATTACTAATTCAGATTTGTTAGGGCTGGTTTAATGTCATTAACCAATGCACCAGAAGAATGGATCCGGTAGAAAATGTGGACTGGAGCATGGCAAAAATCTCCAGGTCCCATTCCATCTCTTTGCTGTACTCTAGTCCTGTTTTTCTTTACTGTCCTGTTCCAATGCAATAAATATAACAACACAAACACCAGTGACTACAGTAACTAATTTGCTGTGCACAACATCATATTACAAACTTAAAGCTTTTATATTGAGAGATTCTGTGTTATCCACTCATCAGCAGTCTTACCAAGAAGTCTCAAGCAAAACTTGATAGAATAACTGTTCAGATATTCAGATACTGTTCAGATTTTGTCATATTCTTTGTTGTGTATATTCTTACTTTAATGCAAAACTGTAATTCACCTGTGCCATTTTAATGTGTGTACTTCAAACTGATCTAGGAATAGATACATTTGGATTTGCTTTCAATACCAAAATATCTGACTCCCCATGAGATTATGACTCCTGATGTTTTTCCCTACTATGGTTTGGATTATGACTAGGTGTGGGGGTGGGCTTTACTTACAGGAACCAATCAAGTAACAGCATCCCCAGTGTATGAACCAATCAGAAGAGATGGGTCCAAATTTCACAGAAAATCATATTTCAGTACAACACTGGGAAGCCTACATGAGCCTTTAACGTGGCAGGCAAATCTGACCCATACTGTTCAGTCCATGAGGTCCAGGTCTGGTTTACTGTTTTGTACTGCCTTCAGTATATAATACACGACTGAGATCATTCATCGTAACTGTCATGGGAACGGGAAATATTACCTTTATATTAGGATGTATTGATGTAATTAATCGACTATCCTCCTATTGACCTCTCAATAAATGAATAAATATTGTGAAATATGTACACAAACATGTGAACGAGTTTCTGGGGTTACTTCATCCCAGCTACAATGAACAAACTTTCTCCAAACCTTTTGAGGTTTGAGTTCATTAAATAAAAGTTTCATGATCTAAGTAATTTGATGGTTTGAAATGATTTGAATGATATAGAGTCACTTACGGTCATTTTTTATGTTTATAATGATTTTTTCATAGTCAGTGTTTTTATTTATTTATTTGTTTGTTTTGGAAACGCACCATGCTGCATGCTGAAGAGATAAATGATGTGCACAGACAAAGCAAATCATATAAAAGTGTAATTTAATTAATACTGCTAATATGCATATTATCATACGTCACCACATACAGTAAGAAAATAAATTATCTGACAAATCTTAACATGACATTACATGAAAGATCACATCCTTACATGGGTTTAATCAAAGCGTCTTTTGGCCCTGATCACTGCTATTTTAGCTTATACAGGAACATCTGTGTATGTTAAGATAGCTCAATAGGTGCACAGTAATTATGATTCACAGAAGTCTGCAGACGTAGGCTTGTCAATTCAGGATGCCATCCAGATAGTGAAGGGAATGAAGATTGTGGGTAAAATCCCAAATATTGACATGCACTCCAGATAAAATAAAATCAACAAGCACACCAATAGACTTATAAGAGAAGTTTTCTTGCTGCATACAATCCTGCGTACAGCTTTGCAGAACTGTTAAGGAGAAAAGGAAAGATTTCAAAGCTTAGAATTTGTGCATTTATTTTTGCATTCATAGTAATAAGCTGAAATGATAAAGGTCAGTAAATGACAAACACAGTAACTCAGATTTCACTAAGTGTTTTAACACCAGGTGGCAGTCATGGGTTTCTGTAGTGCTGCAGTGCTGAAACTTCCCATTCTTAGGAAAGTCCTGACAGATTTCATGGTTTTCACGGCTAATTTCCAATTAGTCGAAGACAGATAACTTGGTCAGTGTATTTAGTGGTAAACAACAAATATTTGTCCTTTGATGGGTCATTGTTTTAACTTTTTGTGACAACACAACATTGCTTAAAACACTTAATGTTGGAATTGCTTGTTTTGTCACACACACATGCTGAAAGAGAGATTTGTGTATTGAAAGACTTTTAAAGAGATTACTGCTTGCACCCTGTAGATTAACATTCTTTCTCAAGACCAGCTAAAAGAATAAAAGAGATAAAAGCATTATGTAAACAACCTCAAATAGAAAATAACACCTCAAAACTGAATTAATTGGGTTTTGAAGACACATAGTTTTGGTTCTGTATTGTTTGAAACATTGAGGTTTGTTAATTTAGGTCGTGGAAGTTAAGTTAACCCAAACTCAGCTGCTTTAAAAAAGACAGACTTTTCCACGATGCTTTATAGGTCGCATTGCTTAGTCTTTTTTTTTTTTTACTAAACTCATTTATGTATGCATGTAATATATGACATTTCCATAAAATTACATGAATGTTCTTAACATATCCTGCTCCAAAAAAGGTGCTGCATGATATTAAAGAACGTTTTATGGCTGTATGGTTCCATAAAGAACCTTTAACATCTGTAGAACCTTTGTTTCACAAAAGATTCTTTGCAGCGGAACACGGTTCTTTAGAATAATGAAAGGTAGGAAAGAAAATGTTCTTTTAAAAACCTTCGCCTGAATTGTGAACCAAAAAAAGTTATTTGATGGGATCGCTGTGAAGAAACTTTAAAGAATCTTTTTTTACAGATTGTTTGTTTTCTCAGCAAAACAAGTTACAATAAAGGCTGTGACACTGGCTAAATATAATAATTAAGAGCCCTTCATATTAAATTATTTTGACACAAAAACTTTAACGTTATAACTTTTTTAAACAGTTATTTTATATATTGTTAATGCCTTTTCAGAGAAACATCTCACCTGGTATGTCTGGAAACTCATATTGATGCCATATCTGCAGTACATGACATAATGCTCACAATTGTACCACAGCAGACTGTAAGCCATGGAACCCAGCATCTTCTCAGCTCTTCTAGCCACTTCTTCACCATCAAACGGTGGCCGACTGCACACTTTGTCCATGTGGTTCACCAAAATCTCTGCTCCGAACGCAAAGTCCTCCACCGAGTCCACTCGGACACTTGCCTTTTTCACTATCACACCCAAAATCAGCCTGTTGTTAGTTACCATCGTCTCCAGGGCTTTGCTGTCGGTGGTAAAGACCGGCAAGATATCAGGTATGAGGTGAGCCACAAGATTGTTCCCCAGATAAATTCCAAAATGCGTAAAGAGGGTTCTGGGGACCTCTAGCAAATCTCCTCTTTTGAAGACAGAGGTGTCATATTCGGCCACTTGTTTCTTCTTTTCTTCATGGTCTGTGGTCACCGCAACGGAAAGCAAGCTGAGAAACTGTAAGTGGAACATCCTTAGCAGGAGAAGTGGTGGACTTCTGGATGGCCTGGCACCTGCAGGTTTTATCCTGCTTGAGGCTGACTGGGGAGGGGCTTGTGGATTACAAACCCATGGCTATTTTCAGCAAGAAACTCAACAGTAAGTACATCACATGCCCAGTGAAACAAACCATACTTAGTTTCACAATGACTCTCTTGGCCTTTTCACCCTTTAAGGGATAAAACTGCTATTTCTATAACAAAGGCATTGCAGCTCTGAGAACATAATTCCTTACAAATTCCTCTGCGTTTTTACAAATATATGTTACTTAAGCGGCCCTCTTAAACATTATATAATGTTTATGTAAAAAATTACGTAAAAAACACGAATCATTCCTGACTAGACAGACATAAAAACAGCAAAACTATTGGTTAAAATTGAATATTCATTACATTTTAAAAGCTATAGCGCATACACAAGCATACATATCATTAAAACCAATGTTTAAAGGGTTATTACTTTAGCCGAAACAAAATCCATGTGTTTGCTTTCTGAAAGTCGCTTTGGATGAAAAATCGCCCGCCAAACATAAATGCAAAAGCAAATGTTGATGTAAAAAATATTATTGTTTATTAATTATAATTACTAATAGATAAAAGGCCTTCTTTGTGTTCATTCTTTAAAAACGGCACTTTTGAAATATATATATTCCTATACATTCACAGAGCGTGTCCTATAATATCCAAGAGCATGTGAAAAACAACTGATCTGAGATTTATTAACTTGTAAACATTGTACAATGTTTCTTGAGGAAGTTTAAAATAAAATGTTAATATTAAAATAAAAAAGGACAAGGTTATTCCGCTAACAGAGGGAAACCCGCAGGGATCAACAAATGTTGGAGGGATTGTAGGGATATTCTGCGCTAAAATTGGGAATCTGGGAATACAAACTTTTTTTAAAAAGTTGTCCTTTTTTTGACAAAAGTTAAATAAATGCTCATAGTTTATATGGGTTCAGATACGTGTTGTCTCTTATCCAGCCATCCACAGGATGAAAGGGATGATAAATGTTGGAAGTGCGGTGCACGGCGCTATCCCGAGATAAAACATGGAAAATATCCCGATGATGGTGGTGAGAAGGACACTCCTCTGGTCCCGGATAACCGACCTGAAACCTTCACAAAACTGTTGAGGGAAAGAGATGGGAAAGGTGAGTTTCACACCACAAACCATTTGTGATTCGTCCCATAAGACTCTTTAAACCCGCTGAATGAAGCTCTTGTTTGCTGAAGCTTTAAATGAACCGGATTTGCCGCAAAGCCTCCAAATGACGCGAAATGCGTTTTGGCACGAATTGGCAACAAGGTGGATTTTGGCTGCGAGGCAGTTTTGGCAAAGTGCAAGCCGACATCCCTGGCACTTCAAAACATCTTTGTCTAAACTTTAGTAACTTTACAGAAGTTTGTAATATATATGCTGGTCACTGAACATCATTAATTCACATTTAAATGGTTAGGAACGTCATGAAATGTGATTTCATATTTTTATTTTAGCTATCATAGTTATATTCACTTATATGAACTAATATATATATAATACTAATATATATATATATATATATATATATATATATATATATATATATATATATATATAGACACTAATATATATATATATAATACTAATTTGTGTATATATATATTACACTAATATATATATATATATATATATATATATATATATATATATATATATGGCGCAAGTGAATATAAGTGAATATATATTATGTTTGCCCAAATGGAAAGAGAAAATGTTTCAATTAGTGCGCTAAACGTATTTACAGAGCAATTCCAGTTCACCATTTGTCAGGTCGTAAGAACGTTTACCCAACGTTTCCATTAAGCAACAAAAACGTTAACAGTGTCAGTCTGGGGGTAATGCACTGATCTCTCCTCAGAGGAAAACTGAAGAAAAGCCATTTCTTACCTTGTCTGTCTGCAGGCTGAGCGCTGTCCCATAGCGGCAGTACGTGACGAAGTGCTCGCAGTTGTTCCACAGAAGACTGTACGGAATCTGGCCGATCAGTTTCTCGGCTCTCCCCGCCACCTCCTCGCCGGTCAGCGGTTGTCTTCTCAAGGCAGCGTCCATCGTGTTGAGCAAAACTGCGGATCCGTAGGCGAAGTCCTCCACCGTGTCGACGCGTATGGATGCGTGCTTGTAGATCACCCCGAGCAGCAGTCTCTTGTTCGTCACCACTCGCTGAATTTGGGCTTTATTGCTCGTCAGAACCGGGAGTATGTCGGGCATAAGGTGCGCGACTTTGTTGTCTCCGAGATATATGCCAAAATGAGTGAACAAAGTACGGGGAACCTCCAGGAGATCCCCGCGCTGGAAATAAAAGGCGCTCTCCTCTCGACGCTTCGTGCATCTTTGCTTTTCAGACAAAGTCGTGCTGAAAAAGTTGAAATGGGCCAGAAGGAAGGTTTTCTCCAACAGTAAAGCGAGGGAATCTAACATTTTGCGGCGCTTGCTCGGGCTCCTCCGACTCGCTTCGCTTTATTCTAAGGACGGCGACACGTTTGTGACGTCACGGGAACACGATCTGCGCAGAGGTCCAGACGTGAATGAAAACACATGGTTAAACTGCATCCAGCAAACATATATAAAGACCTTAAGACTCGAAAAGCATGCAAACCACACAGAGGAAAGTGTTTAGAAAGAGAAGCCAGAAAGTCCCAGCTTCCTTGTGTGGGTACAGACGTGCGCGACTTTCCTTCCTGCAACTTATCTTTATTATTCAGCCCATTCTTAAGACGCACGGTTTGTGTTTAATATTAAACGAGTTTTCTATGTGCACACATGCGAGCATGCAATGCATTCATCTCCAGCACTTCATACTTTTCAACACGACTTCAGCCTTACGTGCAATACCTGTTTTTTTATTGAAGACAGACAGCTGAAGGAGTTTAAAGTTGGGAGGACTGAAACTGCTTGTTTTCAAAGGGTGGCCGTTCTGACAGATTGGTAATATTTACATTCCGCACTGACATCCGTCTGTGTTGGTGCATTACTGACTTTTGCTGGTATTTCCGTCTGCAGGACGATTTATTTGCATGCCTGCTGCTCGAAAACGAAACGTGCACTTCTTTAAAAAGCGCATTTGTGTGTCTGGGCTTTCTCTGGTGTAGGTGAGGGTAGACGGATGTGGAAAAAGTGAGAGCAGTGGGTTTGGCCATGGCTGTTTTGAAGTGGAGAGCTGGTTCTGGACATGTGGCAACAATTAAATAGTCAGTATTTTCACCCAGACCGCACCAGACAAGAGCTCCTTTTACCAAAGACATCAACGCTTCATTAAAACGTCCCCAGACCGACCCATCACGTCTCCAATGCGCGCTTTCTGCAGCCAGAGAGAAAAGGCTCGATTCTCCAGCTTATGAATACCAACAACGCGTAATGGTCTTAACAAAAAGCTAATCAGCTGAATGAAAACAACCCGATTGTCTTGCAAACAGCTCGACTCCGTGCGATCCTAATGCAACGTTTAGAAAAGCAACGCGCACCTTAACGGGGCGTTCATTAGGCGTTAGTGAAATGATGCAAAACAGTCTCAACTCCGAGATAAAGGATTAAAGTAATCCCACAATCCCTCCATCCGAGCTTTGCTTTCAGTGGGAGGTGGACAGGATGAGAAATCCGCATTGCTGGGGTAACAAAGGTGTCCCCGTGAGGGCAAAGCGAAATGTTGAGTGATTGGAGATTACTTGGTCCTCTCTGGGGCCCGACGCTTGTTTGAACAGATAGGGTGATGAATGACAAGACATTCATCTTCTTTCCCCCCGTTTTGTCCTTCAGTACCCCAAATGTACGTCTGCATGTGACAGCTGAATGCGTTTGTGATAAATGCCTGGAGGTGAGTGACTTCACTTTATGGGACCCTGTATGCATTTATTGTGAATGACACTGTGATGTATTCAGATGGAGCCAAGAAGCTCCACACACAATGAGGAACTGCTGGATCCGGCTGACAAATGAATTCTTCCCATGTTTTGCCCTCCATTTCTCAGTGACCAGCAGAGTCAAGCTGTCACGGCATGCTAATGTAGGTGAACAACACAGCCGGACAGATTTCCCATCAGAACTCATCATCATCATCAATACATTAAAATGCACTACTTGAGTTTGGTCCATTCATCAGTTTCAACACATTTGCAAATGCGCCTGTGACGGGCGCTCACTTCTGCTGCAGGTGGTGAAATGGCATTTTATGGGGTCTTTCCTGCAGCATTAAGCAAATTCTTTGTTCTTAGAATACACACGTACAAACTCAACACAGTAAACACACACTCAGTCATCAGACAGGGAAAACCTTTTGCTCTCAGACTTCCTGTGTCGATAGGGGTCAGAGGTAACGAGAGACATGGTGGCTGGAAACTTCAAGGGTTTATTGTTTTGCCATCGCCTTCGAGATGTGGCTAACTCAACACAACTAAGTGAGCGACGCCATTATCTTACATACTCACTACATATCAAAGTACGGATGTGTTCAACAATGACCCACCAAAACTTGAATTCGTACTTCAATCTGCTCTTTATTTTGTGCTTTCCATGGTTAAATCTAATATATTAATGCTAATTCATTCTACAAATCATTCTCGTTCAATAATACAAAGTAATACAAACAAAAAGATGAAAGGCACAATTATTTGTTATAAAAATTCACATTTTTAAAAACTGGTAATGTTAGCAGTCACAAATATTATACAAAGTTTACTGTGGCCTATAACCAATCAGGGCTTATATTAAAACTGCATTCAATGTGAAAACATGACACCCCTGATATCTTTCAGTTCCGTCTTTTTCTAATCGACCAGCGATTTTAGATCAGGTAGGCCTGTCAGTTTGTAGTCCAGCAACATCTGCCCATACGCTTTTCCCTACAGAAACACACAATAATAAACTTTAAGTAACACTCAACCCATGACTTAACACAATTGACAGATTTAAACATTTTCAAAATTCAATTAAATAATACCAGAATTCCTTAAGTTTGTACCTAAGTTTGTACATCCTTAAGTTTGTTGCTAGATAACAAGAAATTACTGTTTTTGTAGTAAATTGCTGAACTCTTTATTATCTAAATGATCCGTTTTACTGCAGCTTCAAACAGACTCACACTGGTTGACGTCAATGTGTCTACATCTGTTTTACGAGCTTGTATGAATGAATACGTGTCACACAGTCTGTGTGTGTTTGTGTGCGTGTTACCTGAGGGTCACTCCGCAGCGATGCGACCCCTCCCCCTCCCAGCGAGTTCCGAAGAATGAAGTTCAGACCGTGAATGCCGGGCAGTTCGTACCTGCAGTCACCGCGCACACGTGCAACGCATTAAAGTAATTGAAATCAGCTCCTGGTTTTCACACATCTGTGCATTAGTTCACAGCACACTCACACACAGACGTTAGCTAGACATGTCATTCCTCAGCAAGAAGTGGGCCTCATTAGCAACAGCAGAGGTCTTTTCCCCAACCTATAAACCCAGAGGTGTGCATGCCGCTCTCTCTCTCTCTCTCACTCATACACATGCAGGTCTTTATAAAATGTCATACAGGCTACAGATGTGAAGTGTCTCAGTATAAAGAATGTTTGTTTTTCTTGTTCTTAAACCTGCAATCCATAACTTTTTTGGATAAAATGATCAAAAATCAGGTACTGAGTACATCAAATTAACCTAAAAATATCTTTCACCGGCCAGGATGTTCCAAATAGAGCCCTCTTACCGTATGACGGAGGGATGGGTAATCTGATCCTTTCTGATCAGGTGTTGGAAATATTTCTCCACCACTTCAGCTGTTAACGTGTTCTTCAGAAAGGGGAAATACAGTGGGTGTCTCGCAATAACCCCTACAACAGGAAATATGATTACCATATTATCATATTTATGTACTATGCTTATCATGAGCCCCAAGTAAAAAAAAATACAGTGTCAAAAGAATAAAAGAATGGCTTTACAATGGTACCATGCCCCAATGGTATTAGCATGGTACTTTCCGGAACATTTTTGTAAGTATAAACATACATTACAGTACATTGCATGAATTAAAATGCAAAAAGTCCCACATTACCCTAATTCACCCAAAGTTTTAACTTTTAGAATCAACTTTTGCTCCTGAATCTTGAAACCCTGTAACAGCAAATAAAGCCTCTCTCGTAGGTAGGTGAATATTGGTTTATTTACGGGCACGTTTAAACATACAATTTGAGTTCGTCATGAGAAAAGCTAACAAAACCATGTCCAAAAATAAAATGTCAAAATGCAAAGGAAATAAAACGCAGACTCGCAGTCTGCTGCGGATGACACACAACCTCCAGTCAAAAGGTTTAGACTAGCGCCCTTTTCCACATCACAAGAGCCTGTTGCATTCTGGGGCTGTGGGGAGTGAGCTCCTATTGGTGGTTTGTGGTCAGAGAACGTGGTTTGACCCACATTTTCCCAGCGAATGTTGCCAGAATGGCTCTGGTGTGACATTAACATGCAGCAAGCAAATTATCTCACCACTGAAATATTATTGGCTGTGTGTGAAAGCGCACAAGCAGATGCTTACCGATGTTTGCGGAGTCACCTTTGTCTCCGCTGCGCGTGTACGCTAGCTCCTCCAGTCTGAAGGTATGAGGGCCAGAGGGCAGGTCTACAAGAGAGACAATGTTGTTCTCCATTTAATTAAATGCAGCAGCAGGCAGTTTAAACTCGCTACAATCATCTGTACCCGTTCAAAGCTTATGAACTTACCAATAAACTCACACTACACAGATTAAATGAAAATATAAACCGCATTATTATTTTACGCATTATTTTTTATTATTTTATCATTGGCCAGATTGTAAGTCCAATAGCTTAGCTAGTAATGGGCAAACTATCCTCAAAAAGACACAAGATTTAAGGTAGAGCTGCTCGATTATGAAAAAATCATAATCACAATTATTTTGGCCAATTTTGAGATCTTTGATTATTTCACACAATTTCTCACTTGAACAACACGTATTCACTGAATTTAAAATGAATTTATTCATTTTAAATGAACAAAAAAACTTGTCTTTTTTAACAGTGGATTCAACTGAAAAACAAATAATGTAAAACATGTAAAATAATAGTGTAAATATTTAGGGATGTAAATATTTACTTAAATTTGTATTTATAAATACAAAAAGTTAAAAAAATAGATTTATAACACAAGTGGAAATGAGAGAATCCACGTGACATGAAATGTGCCACAAGAAAACATTTTACCTCGATTATTTTGTTTTTGTAATTGTTTAAAGCCATTATTGAAACTGAAAACTGATTATGATTAATTGCAAAGCCCTAATGTAAGGTATCATTCATTTTCCTTTAGTGCTCAAGCTTAATGTTTTATGAGTGTGCATTGAGTGTGCTTTAGCAATGAGTGATAGCATTAGCAACTTTACCAAAACCTAACCCTATAGTAAATACATTTACTAATACTATTTAGTCCTTAAACGTATAATACCCTGTAACAAGGACACTTTAAAATAAAGTGTAACCCAGTAGTTCTTTTAACTCTTTAATATATGCTGCATGGTCGTTTTCATTTTTTCCGTCTCTGGAAAACATGCCCTTGGGCTGCTGTAACTTTAGAGGTCTGACTTACAATCAGTCCTCTGTGATGCTCAAATCACCACGACTTCAGGGTCTTCTGTGTGTGTGTGTGTGTGTGAGATCTGAGAGAGAAGGAAAGAGAAAAACAACACGAGAGAAAAAGCAGAGAGGTTGTGTTGGTTTGTGCTGCATGCAATTGTAACTATTGTAACTAAGACCTCCTGCGTTTGTTTGCACGGCCCTGCGCGTTTGCGAATGAACGCGAGTGTGTGCGTAACGGTCCGCTCTTGTGTGCGTTCAAACAGTAGACCCAAAGAAAAGATGTGCCTGATTATTTGAAGGGTTTAGCTGCTTGTTTAGTGCGACTGAGAAGTGGCACATGGATAAAGAGACTTAAGCAAACGCTGCCAGAACAGTAAAAGGAGGTTGCGGCTCTCAGTGAACTTTGAGCAAAGGATTCTGGGAAAACAAGCAGTCCTGGACTCCGGTGTAGGGGATCTTGTACAACCTTTTCCTGGTTGAACAATTACTTTGGCCCATAAAACAAGGTTTAATTAAAGCCCAATTCTTTCAGTTGAATTTGTAGATCAAATATTCTGTCCAGCTTCGTGTTTAACTAGGTCAAATCTTTGTGCAAAAAATTTGTTTTGATACACAATGAAGTCTGTCATTAATAAAAGTTAAACACAGGCGCAGACACACGACAAAAAAAACTTGTTTTGATGCACAGTAAAATCTGTGGTTAATATGGGATAGCCACATGCGCTGGGAAGTATGCAAAACATCGGAAATGTTTTTCCAGAGGCCAGTGAAATGTCAGAAGTGTTATCCTTGCCACCATAAGAAAATATTCTACTGAACTTTTAAATAAAACGTTGCAGCTGTCAGTAGAATTAAGTAGAAAATGGTCTGTTTTGAATTCAGTGAAATCACTAATTATTGCAACATGCTCTATGAAACCCAACGTTTCTACAGAATTCACAAACTGAGGAAGCTCAAAAATCTTGTTTATGTGTTTAAAAAATTTTCAACACAAGGTTTTATCAAGTTTGCTAGCTATTCTGTTAGCACACAAATTCTGTAGCCCGTGGAACTGTGGGGTACCTGCGGGGGGTGGGCTGTGTTCCTCTGAGGGGAGGGAGGGGGCATGGCCTTCTGCTAATGACAAGTTTACTGCTGCCTCCTTTCTCGTCTCCACAAGCTTCCCATTCAAATGAATGTGCACCTACAATCACCAATTAAGAGTCATTCATTCGCTCATTCATACAAATGTAAATGATCCATTTCTATAATCCAGCCAATCCACATAGTCACTCTTTTGTATTTTAATTCAGCTTTTAATTTTGTTATTTCAGTTCCCTTACAGAAACATGCTGTGGCATTATTAGGCACAGCTATATAATGATATAAAGAACACCATTATACGTATTATCATATTCAAATACCAGGAATTAACATGGTGTCAGTCCAAGGTGTCTCAAACAATTCCAACATGGTACTGCCATGGCAAATGTTGGAAAAAGAAAAATGGAATACTATAGTACTATTATTGGAGCAAGGAAACTGTACCTCCAAATCTGCTTTGGGATGCATGAAAAAGAAAGGCTTTAACACTGGTGATCTACAAAAAAATAGACATTAAATTAAATACATATTTAACAGTACATTGTTTTTAAATATCCGTCATTCTTGAACAGCACAGACACTCACATCTTCGGTCGCCCACCAACTATAGCAGTTAATCCTGGAGCTGTAGCAGACAGAAAGAGAGATAAAACAAATTACATTTCAATTACCTGATAAAAGTTTGGATGAACTTACTGTGGACAGATGCCTGTTTTTAAGATATTACAAAGATGTGCTCCCAAAAGTTTGACCTGTATTGTGACAGTGTGAGGTTTAGACTCACCCATGCCTGTTCCTGCTGGTGCCACCTCTCTGGAGAAGAACTCCAGCGCTTTCTTCTGCTTGTGATGGACAGCCATCCAAACCACGGCCTCACGAGGACCCTGTACAGTAAAGAACGACTGAAGGTCATTTCAATTATAGAAACAGTAACGCTAAATGCAATTTTCCTGAGAAGGGTATAGTTGATGCCTGGAGGTCTCCAAATTGGGGCAAGAATCTCCATAACAGGGTGGGAGCTCCAAAACGGGGGCATGGCTTCCACCCATTGACAGACAGACACAATGTGCCCAAGCCACACCCCCCTTTGGAGGCACCGCCCACTTGTGAAGTTCACGCTTTGTTTTGGAGAGCTACGGTCTGCAGTTTTATCTGATTCATTTGAAAATCATTTATATGATTTTCACAGGCAAAAGAAACAGACTGTATTGGCTGCGTGGGGTCCATATGTATCCTCTGCACCCAGAACTTGGATGTTGACTTCAGCATAGTCTTCCAGACCAAGCTGTTTAAAAATTCTCCGGGTCCTATAAAAAATTCCAAAACACAGCACTACTATAAAAATTTTTTTCATTGTTTGGTGAACTAGCCCTTTAATTCAGTATATTTAAATCACTGTAAACAAACCCTCCACCTTTTGATGATACTCTCTGCTGTTCTTCTGGCCTTCTCCACTGCTCTTGGACCACCAACAGGACACACTGCTGTAGCCCTGAACCCATCCAAATATGTGGCACAGACCTAGAGACACAAACCATAAACTATACCATTCAAAATGCTGGTGTAGACAATTGGTATTAAGAGTAATTTTTGCAAAAAGTAAATATTAAACTGTAAGATGCTGTATGGGACCTTAAATCATGGAAATGTTGACAGACCTTGTAGTCACCTGATGGAGGTGATCCTTTGGCCCCACCCACTTTTACAGCTCCGCCCTCCACACCTACAAATTGGAAGGCAAAAATGCTAAGTGGACCTTTTCAGAAAAATAATGAGTCAACAGACTAACATTTCATCACAGTCTTCTTATCTTACCCCAATTCCCAATGGTAAGTTTATAATATTGATTTATAATTTGAGCTGTAGAATTTACACTTATCACCCATTAAGAAACAATGCATGTGTCCTGCAATTTTATGTTTTTTATGAAATTTTTATTTAAACAGAGATGGCGGTAGAGAGGCAAGCGTTACGGACTGCAACTTTAACTCTGGAAACGTAGAATCAGAGTAACAATCAAATAATTCTACAGAAAAACATAACTTTTCAATAATGTTAAAAACTATGAAGTCACCTTTAGACTCATCATTACAGCAATGAAAGAATAAGTTGTCAGAGACCAGAATTTACTAGCAAAAGGAGTTGATAATCAGCACTTTTCTCTTGCGGATTGTTCTGATAAGTGTGAACATACTGGTGAGTGATTTGTCTTTCCAGTTTACCCGGGAAGTTAAAGTGTTCAGCAGATAAACTTAGATCAATCGAGCTAAATATAATTAGCTTACTGATTACACAGACAATGAGATGGAAGTTTAGGAGACAAGGGAAATATGGTTGGAAGTTAAATGAAAGAGAATGCAAAGGTTATAGCTGATAGCCGGAACAGACATCTGGACAGACGGTCTAGACAACTGCTCTACAAGTCACAGGGCAGCGGCAGACATGCACAGATAATAAATACCAATCTTAAAGAGAGGATACCTCTCTTTAACAGTAACAAATACAGTCTTTACCAGATCAGACTAATAAACAGGTTTTGTAACATTAGAAGAATAATCAGTTTAACCATAAACCCTCCAGACAATATAAAAAGCTAAAAGAGAGACAATGTAAATCAAATGTCATAATTTTTAAGTACTGTGTACATTTGCATTTAGTAGCTTAAATTATTAATTTTTTGCTTATTTTAATACACTTACTAATTTCTTCTTTGATTAATGAATGAATTGATTGATTGATTGAGATGAGTGTCATAAACAGACCTCACACTGATCGTTTAAAGATGAAGTGTGTAATATTTGCACCACTACCTAAACAGAAATGCCTAAAGTGTTTTTACATTAAAGTAAATACATAATGTAGCTTTCAATTTTCATTGTAATACAAAAAACAATGTATACACAAACTTGTAAAAATCAAACTCAGAAAATGATTTGATTGGTTCAGTGTCTCACCAGGTATCTCAGTGATGGTAACATTAGAGAAGTCACAGATTACATCAGGCAGAAGGTAACGCTGCGGGTCTCCAATCTCATACACCAGCTGCTCAGCTACAGTCCCAAACGACACCAGCCCACCAGTGTGTGGAGGTTTGGAAAGTATGAAGGAACCGTCAGCTGAACACTCCACCACAGGAAAACCCATGTTATCCCTTCAAATCAAACAGAAAATAAGCATTTATACATCACACTAGTGTGTTCTGTACTAATTCATTCTGGTTTCATTAATTAAAATCAATATAAAAATCACTAAATATAAAAGAATCACTGGCGAAAAAGTGCACAAAGCTGTACAATGAGTACATTTACAAGATGTTTGTGTGTGTGTTTGGGGGAGGGTTATAAGAAGCTTGTGTCAAAAGAAGACCAGATTTTAAACTGAAAAGTAGTTTCACCAGTCAGGAACTGTGTGCCAGTCCGTGAATATGCCTCCTGTGACCTGAGCTCCACACTCAATCAGGTGACCAGCAAGACTACAAACAAGATATTCAGGAAATGAAGAGCTTATTTTCACATGACACATCACTTTAAACACAACAGGAAAAGAACTGCACCTTTATCGTAAATGTGGTTTAGCCCAGATGTTGTAATGTCATTTACACTTGACAAAAACATTGACTCATCTGCATCTGTCTGCCTCATACTCCTCCAGACCATGTCTGAGACTTTATCTCTGTGATCGCTTTATTTGGTGATGTGTGTTTGGTCCTGAGCATATAGACTGTGTGATTCTAATGCTTGTGTGTGTGTGTGTGTGTGTGTTTACGTAACCATATATTGGGGACAAATATGTACCCAAAAGTCAGAAAAGCATCACAAATCTGAGCAATACCTCCTTTTGGGGATGTCCTCATTTGTAAAAATGCCATAAAATATAGTAAATAAAGTTTTTTTAATAGTAAAAATGCATTTTTTTTGTTAGTGTCAGGGTTAGAGTGTGGGTTAGGATCAGGTTATATTGTTTATAACTCGCTATGTATTAAAAACAACAGAAGTCTATGAAATGTGCCCATTTAGATAGATAAGTAAACCTGTGTGTAAGACCTACATATTTACATATATTTACAAACAGTACCGTACCTTCCAGCAGCCAGCAGGTCATAATTATTGCAGTCCCATGAAAACTGTCGGAGAGAAAACATTATAACATTATTACTAAGGACAAGAAATATATAAGAGTCAATCACTTGATTTCTGTGTCCAGATAAATTCATTTAAAAAAATTAAAAAGAAATTAATACAGACAGTGTGTCACGCCAAGAAAAAATATGATATTCATCTTTCCAAAAAGCAGCCTTTACCTTATCTTTAAATCGTTTTTTATTATATTTGAAATTAAGAAGGATAAGTAAAATAAACAAAGTGTAAACAAAGTATAAGCAAAATTTCATTAAATCATAACTTTCCAAAAAACACGATACTAACATCAATATAAAAAAGCATTTGTAAGAAGACAAATGCACATTTATAAGAAGCACCCACATTTGAAACTAAAGGAAAATGTAAAGTTGTTTTGACTCATGTGACACCATCAATTATTTGCATCAACAAAGACTAAGAACAGAAAGAGAATCTGCCGTTTTTACTTTGAGAATTTGCATTCGTGATGATCGTGGTCATCAGACTTGCACAATTCCGGAATAACTCTGGGTTTAGAAACTCAATCACAACCAATTAAACAAAAGAGATTTTTCAAAAGAGGTTCTGAAATGAAATACACAATTGAGCTGCCACAAGAAAAACTGGCTATACAACAAAAATATAGGCCAAAGCAAACTTGGCTGTCTCGATAAAGAAATTCTACTGGTGTTGATTAATTGTGTTTTCATTTCAAGCTGGTGTTTGAGGTTAAAATTCCAAACACACTGAAGGAAGTGTGTGTACCAACTCTTAATATCTTTTGCGGAAGAAATCCAAAGAGCGTTTTTGTGTGACAAACCGTACTGAATGCATTAGCGGCCCGAGGACCACAGCGCTGTCCACACAGCGTCCGGTCACAACGATGTCTGCCCCGAGGTCCAGGCAGCGTTTAATGGGAATAGCGCTGAGAGACACAGACAGGACAACTGAATCTCATATGCTCCAGTCATGCTCCAGGCAGGAAAACAGACAGAACCAATGACACGCTGTAATTAACTTGTAGATCTCACCCCAGATACGCATTCATGCTGTGGACGGTCTTTGGAAGTGTTTTTTTCCCCCTTGAATCAGCCATTCTGAGCTCAGTTAAAGAGTCTTTCTAGAACAGACAACAACACCAGACCAGAGATTTGAACAATACAGAATGATTTACTCTTAGTAACTAGAGAGATACTAAGGTACTCTATAGTATAGCCTGTTCGTTTATCTAGGGGTCAGGAGGGCACATTATCCTGGGGACCTTTAATAAAAACGAAATTAAAATTTAGTTTAAAATGTACTCAACTTTCCCAGGAAATTTAGTAACAATTTATTTGTCAAATTAATTGTCATTTTACATTGAACGATGACCCTGCTTATTAAATTTACTCTTAAATTTACAATAAAAATGTGTGAAATATTTGATAATAGTACAATAAACAGAATTTTTATATTTTAATCAGAAACTATTGGTTAGTAACCATTAATGTGTTTTACTGTAAACATTCATGCCTAACTAAGCTGGTGTTACCTGTGACATCAGGTCATCGCCGGTAACCACGGCTACCTTTAAATCAAGACCCGCCTTCTGAATGAGCTCCTGTAGAGCTGCTCCACAGGCAAGAGGATTCACACCCCCCGCATTACTGACCACACGAATACCTGAAGATCAGATGTATACAGTTCTGTGTAAAAGAGTGGACCATAGAGTGAAGGGCTTTAAATAACAAATGATGCTTTTAAATTAGTTAACAGAGGCCCGAATGTACTTCCTGACTTTACAGAATGTATATCACAAGTGCCTAAAAGTGTTTTTTTATTTAGGAAGTAAACCTGATATTGATATAGACGTTTACGCAAAATTTTTTAAAAACTTTATTTTACTGTGATTAGATAACAAAAGTTTAAAACGTGCAACAACTCAATCCAATTCAGTTTCATAATGGATAAACAAAGTATTAAAAAGGTAAAACAATGACATGGAGTATGAAAATGACATAATACCTTTTAAAATCTTTCTACACTATTCAAGTAGGTTTTTATCATAACTTTACCTCGTTTGCTGATATCTTTAATAAATGGAGCGATTGTGAGAACAAAATCAGGAGCATATCCCATATTCTAAAAGAGACAGTCAACAACAGTGTCAATTACTATTAAGAATGAATATCAGTGCCTTATATACATTTTGCACAATAACAGAAAAGAAATTTGCTTAATATGGGGCAACATTAAAATATATTAACCGATTTGATTTGATTCAAGTTAAACAGATTCATCAGTCTCACTGTATTGTTATATTTTATAGGTCAGATCAGAAACAAATAACAATTAAAAACAAGCAGCAGTGGCACATCTTCACTGTTTGTAGTCTAGAATGAGTGAATATCTTACAGGTACTTTAGCTTTGGCGGCTGTGAGCAGCGACATGGTGATTTCAGACAGATAATCGAACACAAGGAAGTCCAGTTTTCCACCACAGACAAGCTGAGGAACTGCATGGAAGAGATAAGACCAAGATTTTGCAAAGTTTGGCTCTGCTTTGTGTAACTGTCCAGCAAAAAGTGTTTGGATGCGTAAGATACATTTATAAACATATGAATTGTATTGCATTAAAAACATTTAAATCAGCACTTGCTACTTGTTGTAGTATGTGTTTAATCAGCTGGACACGTGTTCAATCTTGACTTTATATTTTGTAACCAGCTGATTACAATGAAATGCAAAAATGAGAAAGTTTACATCTTTTGTCTGTGGGTTTGATGTTTTGTTACCTAATGCAATTTAAAATTGTATGATGAAAATTTCTTGGCCTACATGCCCAAAAAAACCTCGTCTTTACTGCATGCCCTAACAGCTTTAAATTAACATTACCAGTTATTTACCTTAATAACATATCTCTAATTTATTCCTTTCTTTCCTAAATATCTTACAATGTATTAGTACATGATTACATTTCCTTTGTGTTTACATATCTCACATTATTTATCTTATTTAACGTGTTTATTGGGTCTAAACGAGCGCGGATTTGGTACTTTAGTGACATCTAGCGGTGAGTTAATAACATTACACAGAGTGAAGCACCATTTATAAAGTCAATCGATTGTCGTGCATTGGAATAAATAACTGCAGCTCATGTTAAACGAATAACAGGGAATAACAGGGAATAGCAGGGAATAACAGGGAATAACAATAAAGGTGTTTAAAGTACCTGAAGTTGCAGTGTCACCCCAAAACCCCGACGCACATCCGACGCGTACAGCTTGACGCGCCGATGACGCGTAACACCTGCCGCCGCTCCCTTGACGCGCGTCTCTTGTAAAACATCGGGCAGAATTGTCAGACTTTATGATATTGTGTGAACACAAAACATTATTATAACATATAACATATGAGTTTGTCCTCATTATCCACCGCTGCAAACTGCCGGATATGAGCGCCAGATTCGCCATGATTCACAAACGCCTTTTAATTGATATTTATTATGATCATTTCTCTCTACACAGACTTATAAACTTGAACAAACCCGTACTGTCAACCAGACCTTCTCGTACTACACGTATTGTCATCCGTGTAGGACAAACGTCATGATATTATAGTTCCTACTACATAATATCGAGCTCATAACAATAATATTGTTATGTTTTGTACATAACACAAACATAGAGTCCTTTCTATAATCTTTGTCTTTGTACTTTCATTAGAGGATGCCAACAGATGGATTACAAATATAATTGCATACATATTAAAGTGACCTCACAGGCTATATGGTATTTATACTATTCATTATTTATCATAAAATATAGCAGAATACTACAGCTGATATTTGGGATGGTACCATGAATGTACTATGGTACCAGCTAACCAGTTTTGGCTCCCACATCGTTGTTTTATGGTTAAAAACAAACGTTCCTAGAACATTATTATTTGGCTCCTAAAAACAACCAAAGGAGAGCGTTCTGTGTTTTCTAGGGTGTTTTTTTAAGACCCATGTCTCATGTGAACACCATGGTATATGATAATCATTCAGAAGCATGTTATCAATGTATTACTTTATTGATTGCATCTGATGTTTCATTTGCATGCTTCCCTACACAGACATACGGTGGTATTTATTTCTCTTTGATTTGACGGTGGTATGTAGTGTCAGGATCTTTTCACCTCATTAAACAGATATTACGCTTGTAAACCTGAGCTCCAGTCCTTATCTTCCATTTGTGTGCTTGTTTCTTTGAAATGTGTTGCTGTGATGCTGTGGCTGTATGTCTTTGCCTTCTGTGTACAAATCACAGACCTGATGATTCACCCTGCCAGGAAAAACAGCAACGTAATGAAAGCCTGTTGAATCAGTCAACCACTTGTTCTCGACCTTACATGTAATCAAATAAACCTCTGCAAATCAAAGCTCAAATGGGTTTAAAGGTGCACTACAAATCTCAAAGTTATCAAAAAATTCTTGCAGTAAGATTAGTAGAATGTTTTAAATGTTATATATCATATATTGTTACATAATGTTATATATCATATATCAAAAACGTTCTGCTTAAGTTGCTGTGAAATGTTTTAAAAATGTTGCAGAATTAAAAAAAACATTTAAAATGTATAATGTTAAATGTATAACCAAAATAATGTTAATACAACATCTAAAAAAATTAAACATTCCTAAAACATTCAGAATAACATTTTTGTAACCTAATTAAAATGTTAGGGGAGCGTTCTTACAACCTAAAATTGTTAGCTAGGTTGTCACATAAGGAACGTCATATCTGAGTGTGAGTTGTTGGTCAAGCACCGTGCTTCCAGTAAAGCAGCGGATAGCAGCTGAGTTGTGCAATTCTGTGTCTCTGTTTTCTGCTCTGGAAATGAGCCAGTTTGTTCAAGCTGTATGTACTCTGTTCCAGTGTTTTTATAATGCGGGGGTTGCTGACTGTGTGACTGGTCAATAATGAGTCAATCGGTTGATCAATCGGAAGGGTTCATATGTGTATGTGAGGAGTGAAGTCTGTATTCTGCACAGAGAGTCCAGAGATGAAGTTCACACATGCTCTCCTCTGTCTGGTAGTGGTCTTGTCCTCTGCCTTGGTAAGTGACTTCTGTTTCATGCAACTTGGTTTCTGATCACTAACCCAAAAGTATTGGTGTTACGGACATGTACCATGATAGTACCATGGTACTTAATTTAATTAAACTTAATTAGTTTAAATTTTAATTTTAAAATTGAGTTGAGTGCCATGTAATGTCTGAATGTAAGTGCATGCTTTTCAATTGCTTTCTGTATTATTTAGTCAGATGATACAGTGGTAAACCCTAGAGGTGCTCGTCCGATTGAACATGGATACAAAGCTCAGGACACCTGCCAAACAAAAGAATGGCCGATATGCACAGATGAGGACTGGGTAAGCACTGCTATATTTTTATGACTTTTGTTTTAACAAGAATCAAAGATTCATCTGACAGGTTCAGATTCAGATACATAACTTATAATACAGTATTAGTACATTAATGCCTACAAACACATTCCCTTAGTAAAAACAAATGTACATTTCATTCTTTAGGGAAGCAAATGTCCATCTGGCTGTCGAATTCAAGGCCTGATGGACAAAACTGATCATGATCTTGTTAAGAAGATTGAGAAGATTCGTCGTCTCCTGGACGAGGGCAGAAAGCTGTACCGTTCTGCCGATCAAGTCTCCAAGACAACTTACAGTTACCTTAGAGAACGCCTGACCCTGGATGCAGGTTATTAATCAGTCAAGTATCTTTGATTTCCTAAATCTTGATTCATGCTGAAATGTATGTTATTAAAGTATCCCCCTTTCCTGGCAGGTAATGATAACAGATATGCAACACTGGCCGAACAGCTGAGGCAGAGGATTTCTGAGATAAAAATGAAAATTGACCGTCAACTCAGGTTATTGGACACTCTGAAGTCCCAGGTCAAAGATCAAGTTGTTGCAATGCAGCGATTGGAGGTGAACCAAATGCAACTGTTAATTGCAACTGTAAAATTATTCTACAATGTCAGAATACATATCTACTAAACCACCTTATTCCTTCACACAGGTCGACATTGACATGAAGCTGCGTGCTTGCAAGGGCTCTTGTTCCAGCTACAACGAGTTCTCGGTAGACAGGGACAGTTATGTGTCTCTAGACAAACAGATGGATAATCTGAACTCCATGGGTGTGCAGAATGTGGAGACTTTCAGTTCCCTTGGGGTCATGAAGAGCAGGCTGTTGAAGGATGACCTGTTGCCCTCCATCTACAAGGCTGGAGCAGGCCCAGGCAAATCAGAGCAGAGGCTCGTCTTTGGAGATGTTGGACAGTTGCAGCTTTCCCTGGAAGCTGAAGGTTCCACTGCAGAATCTGCTGCTACTGTTAGCAAGTTCCCCACAGGTACGGGTTCAGGTTCCTACTCTCCATCACATACCACCAACCTTCAGTGCTCCAAGACGGTGCGGAAGACAGTAACCTACACCAAAGATGGCCCTGTGGAGAAGTTTGAGGTCATAGGTGGTGGGCCTGGGTGTGAAGGAATTTCAGATCAAGATTTTTTGACCGCGGCCAAGGAAGGAAAAGATCTGAGTCGTGATGGTTTAAAGGTCACCATGGTTGGTGGAGATGAAAGGTCCATCACATCGTTTGGTGGTGGCAAAGATGATCTAGGTGGTTTTGGCGGAGACTTCTTCAAGGGGCTTGACACTAATACCCAGAGGTTGTCATCCTCTTCCTCTTCCTCATCCATCTCCACCTCAAAAACGAGTCTGACAGATGGAACCAAAACATCCACAAAAACAACCTTTTCTAGTAAAACAGATTTTGGGGACGACTTAGGGGCCTTCTTGCATGGCACTGTGGATGACGACTTTCCTGATATTCATCCTAAAGTCTAAAAGCGCACACTGAACGCACGGCTGGCTTTGTCAGGGGGGTTGGGGGATGTGCAGTCGTGAACTTACGTAAATCAGAATACACAAGTGAACCATTTAAAACCAAAATTTATTCTCTTGATAATACTGAACATGTTAGCCAGTGTCTGTTTTTGGAAACATTTGGTATAATGGACTAAGTTACTAGACACAATCTTAATTTGTTTTATGTTATAAGTAAATGTATTAAATTGCTTAAAATCTATCCAAAAATAAATAAAGACCTACCCTAAAAATAGTTAAAAAGAGGGCAAGACCTACAAGCATCAGGTTTCACAGATAAAACGGAACAATAATGTGGTGTCTTCTTCCAGATTGTGTTAAAATCCTGCAGAAGCATGCTAACCGCAGTCAGAGCGGCCTGTTAAATAAATATCAGGCTCGGAGAAGGTAGTACAGGTTTACTGTGACCAGGGTGGCTGGACTCACTGCTTCAGCAGAGGAAAGACAGGTCAGTTAACTTCAGCCGCACGTGGAAAGAGTATTGGGATGGTTTGGGCCACATAGGCCAGCAGGGTAAGGGTGAGGTCTGGATTGTGAGAAGGTTCTTACACCTTCTCACTTCTTTTCACACGCTGGTATGAAGTTTAGCACCTTCCAAAGGGACAATGATCACTGCATCACCATGAATAACTTCACAAAAATGGTGGATGGTGGTACAATAGCTGTCAGCTGGCCAACCGATGGGATCTACCACAAAGAAGGCCAGTATGACCCTAGTACCAAAGTCCCATATGAGATTGAGAATGATGTGATATGGCTGCTTTTCAAACCAGCTGAGTGCGAACGAAAGTCAGACCTGCTTTAAAACACTGAAAGAAAGTGTAAACAGATGCACAGTGCTTAGAATGATTATTATCCATATTCTGCTTACCATAATGTAAATCCATATTGTTACCATATACATTTCCACAAAACAAACCTCATGTTTTCAATAAAAATGCGTTCACTTCAAGTTCTCGGCTGTGTGTTTTGACTTTAATGTTTTTATTCTCTGAATCATTTTCTGGAAATGCTGGCCTGACTTTTGAAACCACACGGCTGGATTAAAAATATTTTCAAATCACCTTGAAAGTGCAATTATTGTTTTTTAACTATTCCATAATAAAACATATTTTAGTCTGTAATAAGTTTCTGAAGTTTATTTTACCCTCTTGACAAAAATAAAAATATTATATAGAGACAATATATTGTAAATATAGGCATATTGAATATAATAAATTTATGGGTTTAGATTTATTGCTTTAGTTGTTTCTAACACCATATTTTGTTTCTCAAGTGCTTTGCAGGCCAAAAATAAACGTAAAATATTCACTTGAGATTATGATGTCATTTCCTCTTTATACATCCAGTTATACATACAAGCAGCCATTAGTCATAAAGCATAAACTTTAAAGTTTGATGTATGTGTGTTTGGTTTGTTGCAGTGTGTAAGGCCTTACAACACAGTCTCAGACAACAACCTAATCGCTATGGTTACAGCAGATTTGGACAGTGTCCTATACGGCCAACATACCCTTTGTGCTCTGATGATGAGGTGGTGAGTAAGTTTAAACACATTTTAATATTTTGTGATAATCAAACCTGTCTTCACCAATAAAATCTAAACAATAAAAACTTGCACAAAATAACAAATCAGATATTATATTCTGCAACCCACTGATGGGGAAACAAAATTGTATTGTAAAGATAACATTGTGCACATGTAAATTTATTATAATAGATTTAATAATGTTATTGCAGAATGTCTGAAATCAGCTGGTACTGTATAATATGATCTGAGGTATTTTTCTGTGTTTGTTTTCTTACAGGATGATAAATGTCCATCGGGCTGTCAACTGGAGGGTCTTATAGATGCAGCAGATAAAAACATTTATAAACGCCTAAAAAGAATTTGTGAAAAGATTCAACAAAATGAGGACATCACTTCATCTGTAATGCGAGAAAGTGTACGGGTCTATGGGTCGCAAAGAAAAGCTATCATCCAAACATACAGTATGTTTAATGTGCTTATGGTCCTTTTATATTTGTCTTCAAATATGTATTTGATCTGAGAAGTTTTATTAGAAATATGAATATTTACTATTAAATAATATTTAATAGCAATAAAAGGCTTTACAGAACCTCATGACCCAGCTACAATTTTAGGTTGTATGAATGTTTTCCTAACAATTCCTTTAAACATTAATGTTACTTTGAAAGTTCTATGAACGGTCCAAATTTCCAGACATTATAGTAACGTTATTGCTTGGTGATAAGAATGTTACGCTTTTTAATTCTGTAATGTTTTTCAAATGTTCCACTAACAACTTAAGAATAACATTTTTGATATTTATAATATATAATGTAAAAAAAGGGTCTTGTGGTACTTTCTGTGCAGTGCAAGAGCTCAGATACGCTGAGTTTGCTGAAGAACTTCACAAAAATCTAACGTTCCTTCACAAGAGATCTGCAGAACTTACAAAAGAACTACAGAAGTGCCATCAGTTGATCTGGACTCAGATAAATGAAATGCGTCGACTTGAGGTAAGACACGTGTCAAAAAACTTTTCATAGTTAGATGTTCCTTTTCATCAATTAGACAAGTAGGCCAAGTTAATGCAGATTCACTAAATCGATACATCTGGACAAATATCCTGCTGTTTCATCAGAGTCAGGGATTTTACTGTTTGCTTTAAGCTGACTTTAACCCTGATTCAGAAAGTTTTTTGTTTAATGTTTGGGGTGAAGGTGGACATTGACATCAAAATCCGTGCGTGCAAAGGATCATGCAAACAATCCTTTGACCATGCTGTTGATAACCAAGAGTTCGACGCAATGGAGAGCAAAATTGCAGAATTCAGCATTATCACAAAGAGACAAAAATCATTCTCCATAAATCAAAAACTAAAACTGAAGTCTGTTGATCGGCCCAGTGTGTCGCCCACTTACCAGAAAATCCCTGTTGTCCGCACCGAGCTCCTTACGAAGTTTGAAGACATTGAGCAGCACCAGGTGGTGCTGGATGAATTTTTAGATGATATTTAATAATATTTCTGTCTTGATCATCTTATGTGGTGTTTTAACATGCAATATGTGGTTTGTGGCTGTTTAGGATAAAATATTGCACCTCATTTATTGTTGCCTGTTTTGTTATCTATTTAATATCTACATATTTATAGTACTTGCTGTGGTTTATGTGTCACTATCATGTTTACAGTTTTCTATCTGACATATGCAAATTACTGTGTATTTTATGTCAAGCTGACAAACACTGCAAATAAAATACCTCAAAGAATAAGTATAAAAAAGTATCACAGTCTCATTTCTGAACCTACTCCATTTAGTTCAAACAATCATATTTCAAACAGTTCTGTTTGTTTCAGATTTGCTCTTTGTATGTCATTAAAATTCTTGCAAAAGAAAGTTTAGCACTAAAGCCCTAAATCAATTTATTGACTTTGAACTGTTGTATAACGGAGCATATACCTTCTAAACCAATTCAGAACAATAAAACATTGAAGTTTAATTTTAATAACAGTTTCATTCTAAAGTACACCAAATGTTTAAACATTTATGCGACATAAGGAAATCTTTACATCCACACTGTTAAATAAAAACAATGGCTTTTAAATTTGTACTTCTTTCTTGAACCCCTGGATTTAAACAGCGATTCTTAGCATAACATTTACGCCATCCAAATTACCAGATTTAAACTAAAGACTGCGAAATAAAAGCTAAAGTTAAATTAAGCTTAAACTACCATAATAGCGTGGAAAAAACAATCCATACTAACAGCTGAATAAACAGTATGAAATGACTATACAAAGTTACTTGATGTACAATGAAAACGTAATTGTAACTTAATTGTATTTACTGCAGATCATGTTTGTAAGGGAAATGCTCTTATTTTATTTGTATTATACTTGATTTGATATACTTGATACTTGCTACCACTGTTAAACTTTCTTAAATAAATAATAAGCATGTATGTACGATTGCAATATTTATTGTCATGCTTGTGTGTATTAGCCTTTTAATTTACATCTGCATCTATTACTTGCTTTTGATTCATTTGCATTGTCAAACACTGACACTGCTCTGTTATATAAGGAAAGCATATGAAAACGCAAACAAATAAAGAAAGCACACTTGTTAATATTTTGCAGGTCAACTTTAATGAGAATTCAGAGGTTTATCCATTTCAAGTTTCAAGTTTCAAGTTTATTTGTCATGTGTACATTTGGTCATTTTTTTGCAGGTGTACAATATTTTTCAAACATGTTTAAAAACTTCATTTTGAGTCACAAACATTGAGTCACACTTTTTCCTGGATACTGTCTTCTGCAAACTTCAATTACTCTCTCCAGCTTCATTAACCTCTATTCTCAAAGATGCCTCTGCAGTCCTGTAGTTCTTCACTGTTTGAAGAAGGGTCTGATCTTCATGCTGATAGATCTGAGTGAATACCACGAGCCCTTCCAGTTCATCCACACAATGCCGTCATCTGTGCCGTGCTTGGCCATGTTTTTGGTATAAGATCCACCCCAATAATATCGGCCATTAGGATTGCAAGAGTGACATCTGTTGTACCACCACCCACCTCCATCTTCTCTAGAACACTGCTTAGAAGGATCACCAGGTATCCTGTGTGTGATTGACAGAATTGGAGAAGAAAAAGACATTATTTATGTATGAGCTTTCCATGAAACCTTGCTTATATAGCCGATTGTGTTCCCCATCCCATCACAAGGATGGAACACAATAGGGATCAACAATTCATGTTTCTTGGAGGTCCACAGACCTGCAGAGTTTAGCTCCAGTCTGCTCCAGCACATCTGCCTGGATGTTTTAGCAGTCACATACACCTTAATAAGCTGCTTAGTTCATAATTAGTGTTGAAGCTAAACACTACAGCCATGTGGATCTTGTTGGAGACCTCTGGACCACACTCACCATTTGTCATTATCTCTGTCAAATGTGCTGAACATCATGCCATTGTGGATGGTCATGGTACGGTTTTCCCCAAACAGTTCAGTGGCACCTTCCAAGAATGTGTTTCCGGCGGTTCCAGAGTAACGCCCAACTGCTAGGATGTAATTGGTGGCTTCACCCTGCACAGTGAACTGCTCGTATTGTGCATGGACCTTCTGACCTTTCCAGTCCTCCATTTCAATCATGAGCTCAGTGGGGCCCATCTTGGTAAGATGACTAATGCGCTCGTTACCCAACCAATACTCACCTGAAACAGTCCACAACAACTTCATCACTAAACAATACATAGTTCATCTGAAAATATAGCGATTCCTGCTAAAACCAATGTACCAGCATCCAAAACATTTGCTGTTTTGCAGGTGCTTTTTACTAGTGTACACTATGTAGGTTGTTAGATACTTCAGGTCAGTTGACTAAATTCAAGTTAATCTGTAAAACTACATCATATCACTTGCAGAGCTACATGATATCAGCCAAACAGTAGCTCACCAGGAGTTTGGCAGTGTCCTTTGCCCACATCAAAAGCAATGTTTCCAAAGCCTCTTCGGTAGTCGTCCCAACGCCTGCCAAAATCAACACTGCCATCCATTCGGTTCTGAATGAGCACCCAGCCTTTGGAATCATAATTGAAAAATTATGATGTGACTCATAGCTTATATTGTTATTTGATCAGCAGGAGATACAATTTGCCATAAAATTAAAACCGTAATGTTAACTAGATTTTTACAGTAAAAACATGGGTTTGTTTAAATATGAAAGATTGTTCCCAGCTAACAATTTTAGGTTGTAAAAACGTTTCTGTAACATTTACATTAAGTAACAAAAATATTAAAAAGTTTATTTTGAATGATCCAGGAACATTCAGAATGTATTAACATGATGGCTTGGTTATAAGAACATTATTCAAACACCTTTTAAATCTGTAACATTTGTTCCACTAACTACTGTAGAATTATTTTACAGAAATGCTCTACTAATGTTGCTGCAAAAATATCATTGATAACTTTGAGAAAACTTTTAAAGAATGTTAGCCAACATTCTGAGAATGTTCCCTGTTAGCTGGGTTATAGTTGTGTACGATTAATGACGCAGTTCATACAGAATTTACATATGAAAACTGGACGTACCTCCATTTTTAGAGGTCTGATCGCAGAAGACCTTGTAAGGCATGCCGAGCGGATCAGGCCGGATGAGGTACATCTGAGAGTCTTCTCCTCCTTTGCGGAAGACATCTTCACACTCCTTTCCGGAGACCACGGGAATCGGGCAGGAGACTTTGCAAGGTGTAGAGCACCTGGTCTTTTGAGCAGCGATGGCTTTCTCCAGACGCTGAATCTTGTCACGGATCTTGTCGAGCACAGCCTGCAGGATTTTGATGTTCTGGGGGAAGGTGATGTCCACGGTCTCCTTTATGAAAGCGTGCTGGTTCTCCAGGCTGTCTGTGTACTGACTAACCACAGCATCATTGCCTGCAGTAGCAGAAAAACCAAAAAAAAGATTGAAGACTAGCTAGCTAACACTTTTAGGTTGTAAGAATGTTTTCCTAATGTTTCCATTAACAAAAACATTAAAAATGCTATTTTGAAAGTTCTAGGAACATTCAAACGACCAGATTTTAGATGTTGTATTAACATTATTCCTTGGCACATGAACCAAAATGAATCACCACTAAAGCATTAGTTACCTTGGCTCACTTTTTGTCTTTGGGCAGCTTCTGTAGTCATATCCAAGACATACCCGTAGACATTGTTGGAGGATTGGTATAATTCATCTACATTTCTTTTCAGCTGGTCTACATTTGGTCTCACATTACGTTCCTGCTTTAAGAGGTTTCTCTTCAGCTCACAGCCTGTGGGACACAACACACCCTGTACAGAAGATAAAGAAATGTGGTTTGTTTGTGTTTGACATTGAATCTGAAGAAGACCCAATATTCACTATTCTAAAGACATATACACAAAGCACACATTACATATAGAAACAGAAGCACATCTGACCATATCATCAGAAAGGTTAGTACATCCACCGGATTCTGGAATCTCCATTTTCTCCTGCTCAGCTTTCCCTACTGGTGCGTCAGTCGGTCTCCCACGGTAACGACTCACCCCACCGACAGGGGCTGGGGCGGCCGGGCCGAGGGAGTAAGTTTCACGCCCTCTGCTGACAGGACGATGACCTCTTGGATCTACGACTTCTGTAGCCTGCATTCAACAGAAAATATACAACGTAAGCTAAACTCACACCAGTCAGAATATCAGATGTTGTACTACTTTGTTCTTTTGATCATCCAGGTCTATTGTGTATATCGCAACACAGTAGTGAAAGTCTCATTTTAAAAACATAACAGATATTTTTATGCAAAAATCACCTGCTACCTTCTTTTATCCTTTTTAAAGGGATTAATAATCATATAATATTGTATAATGTACAGTATACAATATTTTATATATATATATTTGACAATTAATTTATGAATCGTTTGGTACTTTCGTTCAGAATTCTGGAATTATTTTTAAGACTGATTTTATTGTGTTCTCAGTTTTCATGTTTGGTTTAATTATGTTTACTGCTATAATTCTGACATACCTCTTTCTTTGTTTCCTGTATTAGAGAAGGAGGGCAGAAAAACAAGACAATCACCATTTAACATTTAAACATTTAGTTATCAACATTTAACATTTAAAATCTGGAAAAACATATTTATAAACGGTCACAAAGAATAATTCTTAGTCAATGCTGAAGCAACAAAAAAAAGCAATAAAGAAAAATATTTACTGTATCGCTGTCATCGTAATCTGTGTTGACCTGTGCGAGAGCTCCACCGACACAGAGAAAAAGTAACAAGAGAAACTTCATTATGTAGAGCTCACACTTCAGTTTGTGTGACAGTGTGTGAGTTCTCTGCTGTTCAGAATTCACTGTCGCTCTCACAGGATTTATACCCGGCGACCCCTCTGTCCTACTGCTGGTTAATATTTAATTCTGCATGTCAGTTTCAGTAATCATGGACGGCATCATTTTTGGGAAATGAAGAAATGACATGAACAAAGCAATACTATGAATTGACAAATAATATGAACTGACACTGACAAATTGTCACATATTGTGTCATACATGTGTATGTATTGCACAATAAAATAATTATACAATCAGTTTTTTTTAAGCTATATCAAATACATCAGAAACTACCAGATTTCAATAAGCAGCAGTGGTCTATAAACCTTACTTGGAAAACAGAAAACTAAAATAATGTTTCTTATGTGCATGAAAAGGAATTTCAAAATTGTAGGCCAAATTTTGGTAAACAAAAAAGGTTTTAGTAAAATGACTACTAGTACATTGACTTTAAACTGAAACGACATGCTGCTTGAAGTGAGGACTGGTGTGTTACTGTATGTTCTGAGTGAACAGGGATTATTCAGCAGGACAAACATGTTGTTTGTGATCTGTTTTATCATATCTACTAACACCCACATCTCTGACTCAAGGTTTATCAGACGTGACTGTGGCAAACAGACACTTTGTACTCCTGTACGATGAAATCAATGAAATAAAATACTTGAATGATTTCTGAATGATTTCCTTGCCACTGTTGCCATGTTGGAGTGCTCACTGGGAGACTGCGGATAATAGATATTTGATACTCCATAGTAAATATCTGACTTGATACTTAATTATTGATAACTGATTGATAATTGACATACCGTTGTTACTGTATCATTGTATCATTGTATATATTTCCTTGTTTTTTTCTTTTTCCTCCCTGTAAAGCGGCTTTGAGACAATGTCACATTGTAAAAGCGCTATACAAATAAAGTTGAATTGAATTTCTCATCTTTTAAGCATATTTAAAGCTCTGACTAGTTCTGATATTTTACTGACTTATAAACAATACATTTAATTCTCTCACAACCGATACTCATTTATTTACTGAATGAGGGAAAAGGAACATATCATGTGTGTAAGCTTACTAGTAAAGTAAATGTTGCCCACAATTGTAATGAAATACTTTGTATTTATAGCTATTGGATATTTTGTAAACTAGCAGCTTCTCTTTAAAGCTGTAATGCATAACTTCTGCCTCTCTACCGCCACCTCTGTTTGAAACGTGCCATTGCAGGTTACCGTACGTACTTTTCATTACGGAAAATCCGACCCGACAATTATCGGTCGGTATTATAATTGTATCGTTGTGTATGGAGCAGTGAGAGAAGATCGTGTTGAACCCTGATCTGTTCATTGTTAACCATAAACAGAGGCGGACACCGCCGGCTGCACCGGGCCGGGCATGCTGGATCTGCGCAGCTCCGTGCCAGCGGACCGTCATGAGCGCATGAGCAGCATGTCTGCCGGTACACACGGATCCATTTATAGATGACTGCGATCTAGACCGTAATAAACAATGGCTGACCTGCAACCGCAGGTATCGGATCAAGCATTTCATCCGTGATTATGCCTCGCAATCCGACGCGTTGTGTGGTGCGCGTATGCGAAACCACGAACCGCTGCGACGCGACGCGACGCATGCAATGCAGACGGAGCGCATGCAATCAGCTTGTAATCTATAATCGATCGATTTATTATAACGCATTTGTATGTTTTAGATGAAGTCCGTCGCGTCGCGTCGCGTCGCTCGTTGGCGATGCATGTTGGGATGACGTTGTAAACGTGGCAGGAGCAGACGTGCACGCGTGTGCAGTTTTTATTATATGTTTATATGGTTTTATATGGTTTTATATGGTTTTATCAGTGTTAGGATACGTAGTAAGCAATATTTGGGGTGAGATCGGTTTCTTTTTAAGACGGTTTAGGTGACGATTGTTTGTATATAAAGCCTCTGACAGCGAGGGGGCGTGGCCACACGGATCCGTCCTTTAATGTGAACGAGTTGATCATCTCTCATATAACATACAGAATAATAATATATGACCGTGTGTATGTAGTTAAGACAGCACATATCTGTTTCTTTTCACCCTAAAGTTTTCACCCCATTTACAAAATGCAATGACTGATTGTTTGTGTGTTCAGTGTGATCTACTACTAACCAATATTTCTAACTCCAGTTGTTTCTTCAAAGGGGGATCTTTTGAAAATGACCCACCGGGAAACCTGGAAGTAAGTGCTTTCATCCTGCAACGTTTCCTGCAACGTTGTTCCTCAAAATAATGACGCACGTTATTTTTAGAAGTCTAGAGAGGCAGTTTTCTAAAATTGTGAACAAATGTCTGAAATGTGTAACACCATGTGTGTTGGTTTTGGCTGTGCTAAACCGTCAACCTCTCTTTTGTAGTGTCTTATGGTTGTCATTTTTTCGGGATAAAAATAATTTCTGGAGCAAGCGAATGTCATTATTAGAAACGAACGCTTTGGTGCAGGTGGCCTGAGCAGGTCTGGGCTGATGAAGTGAGAACTGTGTAATAAATGAGCACGTTTCATCACCTCATGGCCTATTTCTGTCATTTGTTTCTTGTATTAAAGTTACAACATTGTTTTGAGGTGCATTGGCTTCTGTTTTAGCTTTGCTTAGGCTGATCTCAGCATAAACCTACCCTGATGCTTCTGGTGTGTGTGTGACTCCAGGATGCAGCACGAGAGATTGCATGTGAAGCACCGAGGCCATGAGGCCATGCATGCTGAGATGGTCCTGATTCTCATCGCCTCGCTGGTGGTCGCTCAGATTGTGCTGGTTCAGTGGAAACAGAGGCACTGCAGATCTTACAATGTGAGTATAACGTGAGACTCTTAAGTAAACAAAAGTAAATCTCAGTGCCTGTGGTTAATGACTTCAGATCAGTTTCTGTCAGTGTAACAGTTGTAAGTGGTGATCTTTTGCAGCTGGTGACATTGCTACAGATGTGGGTGGTTCCTCTGTACTTCACCATTAAGCTGTACTGGTGGCGTTTCCTGTCCACATGGGGCATGTTTTCTGTCATCACGAGTTACGTCATATTCAGAGCCACACGCAAGCCGCTGTCCTGCAGAACTCCACGGTAATGTCTGCAACACAATGCTTTGTTTAAAGGGGCAGCTGACCCCCCAAAAAAGTAAAGTCTGTCATCATGTGCTTATGCTTATATCAGTCCCAGTCTGTATGACATTCTTTTGGTAGGACAGAAAAGCACAAATGTAAAAATGTTTTCACTGTTTTATCATTGTCAACAGACCAACTGACCGTCTGTTAAGCTCCAAAAACGTCATTAAAAAGTCCATATGATTGTTCATTGTATTTTAAGTCATTTGTTTTGTATTTATGTCTATCCCTCACACAAAATTTCAAAAACAGGGCCTGGAATACAGTACTTTAAACATTCTTCTTTGTGTTATACAGAAGAAAGAAAATCATACAGGTTTGTAAGAACCTGTTTAGTTTAAGTGCATTTGAGTTCTGTGGAATGCCCATTGCAAAATGTGTTGCATATGTATTGCTATTTCTTATTATTTCTTTCTGATTCTCTTCTGCAGGATGGTGTATAAGTGGTTCCTCCTCATTTACAAGCTGAGCTATGCTGTAGGTGTGATCGGATATCTCGCTATCATGTTTACCATGTTCGGATTCAATGTTTTCTTCAGGTATGTAAAGTATGTGTAGCTGTGATGTACATGGTACAGTTACATCCTAAAGTTTACCAACGGCATCCTTTGAAAAAGATCTGCACTTTTTCTCCGTCTATATCAACTGCATTGCTACATCTGCAGTAGCTTATTTCCAGGCGTTGGATACACTGCAAGTCTCTCAGCTGGAGTCAGGAAATTGCCCCCCCATTAGCCTAGTCTGTAATTTGCCCTTGTTTCTGAGTTAATTGTCAGTGTCTCCCTCTTGATAACTTGAGTGGTTCCCGTGGCAGTGCTGACACAATGGCATGATAATTGGAAGGAACTGTTATGTGACACAGTAAGTGTGAAATGACATGCATAAATTCTTCTGCGGTGACATATGTTTCAGAGGATGTTTGCCAGGCTGGTCGTCATGGAAACCGTGTCCTCGGTTTTCACAAAGGACATGGAAATTTGAGAGATTATTACTAAGGGAGATCAGACCTGGAAAAATCATGGAAATTAGTAAAATCCTGGAAAAGTCATGGAAATTTGTGAAATCCTGGAAAAGTCATGGAAATCACTTCCATAGTTGTGATCAACTAGACATTGCTCAATGTGAGCACAGTCTATATAAAATGAAACTTTATCTAATAACAATGAACAGCTGGAAAAGTCATGGAAAATTCTATATTGAATAGATTTTTTCTGTGCTTAGCTCTAAAATATTTTAGAAGCCCTGAGTTGTTATTGTGAATGCAATGTTTGCAAAACGTTAGGGTCATTGGTTCATTGGTTGAGTTTAAAATAATATTTTTTCTAAACTGTCTTTCCTTTGTGATGATAAAGTTTTCAGATGTTTTACAGTAAGGTCAGCAATAGATATTACTGTAGACCTACATCTACAGTACCTATGGCTTTCTGATGACAATGCAGTGAGAATGTTTGTATATATGTCAAATGAACTGGAAAAACAAACAAGCGCTTTTCTTTGTTTGCTCAGGATCAAAGCAGAGGACTCAATGGACGTGGGTGTGATTATGCTGTTCTATGGCCTGTATTATGGAGTGATGGGACGTGACTTTGCAGAAATTTGCTCAGACTACATGGCATCCACCATAGGGGTAAACACTCATACCTCAGTCAAAAATAATTTTCAGTCTTTTTAATATTTTTCCTTAGTTCCTATTTCCCCTAATAAAATAATGTTGGGCTTTTTGCTTGTTCTTGTTTGCTTGTTTATTTCAGTACTATAACATGGGTGGAATGCCATCCCGAAACCTTAGTAATGACATATGTGCCGTGTGTGGCCAGAAGATTCTTGTGGACATCGATGAGGAAGGAATTATTGAGGACACCTATCAACTCTCCTGTAGCCACATGTATCCTTAATTTACCTTATAAAAGCTGCTGCAACAATTAAACTAATTCAGAAGATAAACTTGTGAACAAACCTGGCTGTCAGATGCAAAACGTTTATCCTTAACAACTTGTGGTCAATAGATTTCATGAATTCTGTATTCGTGGCTGGTGCATCGTGGGAAAAAAGCAAACGTGCCCATACTGTAACGAGAAGGTGGACCTCAAGAGGATGATGAACAACCCGTATCCTTCATCAAATATTGATATATGTTAACATTACATATCTACAGTAGTGGGGACTTCTAATCTATGGGGAGTTAGTCTAATCTTTAGCAGATGCTGCAGATCTTTAATAGATCATAACATTATTTACCTCAGATCACTTGAAACTGTTTTATAAATGTTAAACCTACCATATTTACTCCTTAAATCTGATCACCAGCTGGGAGAGAACACATGTTTTATACGGTCAGCTTTTGGACTGGTTAAGGTACCTGGTCGCCTGGCAGCCCATTATAATTGGAATCGTGCACGGAATAAATTTTTCACTTGGACTTGAATAGATGTCCGCAGCATTTAGTTCCATTTTTAACTGTGCATGGGTTTGCCTTTTGAGTATTTATTTGTAAATTGTAAACTTTGTAATATAAATCAGACAGCTGCTTTTGCTGCTTTTAACCTATTTGGTACATACAAAGAGACTTTCAAAAGTGACCCACGCTGATACATCAGCAGGACAAAGACATCTCTCGCTTTCCAAAGCCGCTCTGTGTTTTGAAATTTTCTTTCACTGTTGAAATTGTGCCATTTTTGTTTAGTTTGATTGTGTGGATAGATATCTTGTGTAATTGATAACGTATTGCCAAACAGCAGATAACCAAGACTTCTGTCAGGATTGTCAAAAAATAATAGGATTACAAAAGTAGGAAATTTGGCTACAGACTGTATATTTTTAATCTCACTGTAAGATGCATTAGGTACTGTTTTGTTTGCAATTTGATAGAGATCTATGACTTTATACTGATACCTGTTGTTGGGGAAAAGTAACCAGTGACATTGTAGAAATACACTATTTCCAGGTGTTTTACTCCCTGGATTAATTTATTCTGCAAATGAGAGCGTCCTATAAAAAGGGAGGTGGAGTTCAGCCGGTCATATGGTCTCAACATGGCCGTCACCATGAGGAGGGCCACCTGTGTAGAATAAAACAGCTTCTCATAAGCCACTGATACGACTAGAAGTCTCTTGTGACAATTTAAGGCATATCGTTGAACGTGTGTTGAAGTACTATTCATTTCTTTAAGTGTGAGTGCACCTTTAATTTGAGGCTACACTAAAAAAATCTGTTTTGGTGCGTAAGTGGTTTGAGGTTAAATATGTTGTCAGTTAACACTGAATAAGGACTTCTACAAAATCACACTGAATATATATTTGCCATTATATGTAGCATTATATGTCAGTAAAAACACACTCGGTGCAAGAACATTTGTGAACATTTACGTTTTTGGTTTTATGTGTTTGCTTTCCAGTAGTTTCTTTTAAATGTTTCTATTCAGTTAATGTGCCAACATAAATTTGTTACCAATAAAAAAAGGAAAAGTCTTTGAGTGCAGAAATCACATATTTGTGTAAGAAAATTTGTAGCTATTTCATTTTTAACCAATTAACAAAGAATTGGTTGTAAGAATTGTTATTGGTTACTGCATTGTGTCTTGATTTTAGTTTTGCACTGATATTTCTTAGCCAAAAAGCAGACCAGTGTTTTTCCAAAGTCACGTTTTAATGCTCTGTACATTGATAATGATGTCATGGTTGATGAAGTGACAACAATATTAGAAAAATCAACACAGTCCAAGCAAGTCGTAAACAAGCACACATCAACAAAGTGAGCTAATGTTCTATTGAAATCAATTTCATCAACACGAAAAGAATGAACAATGTTTCAGAAGATGAAAAATGTTAAGGCTGAATTTATACAGCAAAACATTAATGTTCAAGTAAAATCTCTTTTTGTCAAACATAAAACATTCTCTCATTACAATCCTTATATACAGAAAAAACAAGTAAATCCGCACATATGAAATCATATACATCATTTACAGTACAGATTTACTGTACTGCACCAAAACAGTAACATTTCCACATTCTGAAAATACAACAGCAAGAACCTATAAAAAAACAACCATTGCTTTGTAATTAGATGAAATAAGAATGAAAATAGAATGAAAATACTATTGCTATTAAGTTATGATGGAATTTGTATTTTATTATCACTACTGCTTGAATCATGCGTCTAATGAATCCCAGGTTACATAAGAGAATGGCAAGATGGAAATCAATTCTTTGACAGTTTTTGGTGTTCAACTACAAGCCTCGAATAAACTAAAACATTTTCATTTTGAACCCAAACCAAACACCACACCTTGTCTTTGAAACGTCATTCAATTACACAAATATATAGATATTTCCTGTTTTTAATAGCATTTGTAAGGAAAATATAGTCCTAATATTTTCTAAATAAACAGCTGTATTTTAGCATTACTATTAGTATGCAAGGCAACAGCCTTGTGTAATCTGCTGTTAGCCTCTTATACACACGCACACACAGTAAGTCATTAAACAGAACAAACAGTTTGTCTGCGAGTGATAATAATTAATGTCAAAATACCACACTGTAAGTTTGCTTTTAACAGGTTGTTTCGATTGCAGAAGATATTATAAACCAAGAATTAATTAAACAGACACAGATGGAATTGCTATTAGTTAACTGTAAGATATATGTCCACAATGAGGCAACTGTTTCAAGCCGGAAAACAAAGGCAATAAAATGTCATGCCAGCTATCTGCCTGATGAGCTGAACAGTTGTGAATATTTCAATAACATGTAACCTTATCACCATGATCAGTAAAGTGTTGAGATAGTCTTGTAAAAGTGCCTCATAGACTACTGCTTAACCATCAACAGGAAATGGGTGGTTTACGACAATCAGATCTTTACAAAAGGGTGATGCATGCATGGCCCACACATGCAGCATGTACATTTTTAGCCAACATGACATTAGGTAGTATACTGGCCAATGCATTCAGCTGTCTCAGTTCGGCAATAATTCTACAATGCACTGTGTCGAATTTTGGACAAAGGCATTCCAAGGCATCCCACGAACAATGCATGTTAACAAGCTTTAGTCTTAGAGTCGCACAGCAGAAGTAACAAATACAAAATATGTGTAAACCATGAGGGGAGAATATCATCCATTGTTGATGTACAGAGACAAAATGTTACGTTAAATTAAGTGCGAAACCGGACACGTACATTATGACTATATCTAACAAACAGTCACTTTTAAGTCATTGAAGGTATCGATACACTTTGAAACAGTGGTTCCCAGAATCAGCCACCACAACATGGCCATCAGAGGTGAGCGCGAGACCCTGGGGCCCGTACAGAGGGTCCGCAGCTGTGTTGATGTAGGAGAGGAAAGATCCACTTCCATCAAAGACCTGAAACCAGAGAGACACGGTAGAATCTGGCATGAAAATTGCTTATTTCCCCTTTAAATTGCGTACGTCTCCTTTAAATATCATTTACATATTTGAGTCTTGTGTAGAGACCTCTTGGTTCATCTACTGTGGTTTTGTTACCTGTATCCGACTGTTTCCCCAGTCTGCCACGATAATGTTCCCATTGACATCCACAGCGACCCCTGTAGGAGCATTGAACTGGCCATTGCCTTCACCATTTGAACCAAACTTTAGCAAGAATTCACCCTCTGCATTGAACACCTACAACAGAGACAGCACAAAAATAGAGTATGTGACTATATTAAACTTAATATTCATAAGATTGTATTACCTTATTTGACCTTATAAGACATTATAAGAACCCACAGTAAAATACTTTTTAAAATACAGTTTTAAGGCCCCTCTTTCATGCAAGACCATTTGAGTATAGAAAAAAGGCAATTTTAATCAGGCAACAATCCAGGTGCCAAGTTTTCCAACTGGTTGCCAAACTACTGTGTAACTCAGGAGTTACCCGGTGTAACTCAGGAGTTAGTCTGGGTTTATGTAAGGTCAACGCATCATCATTTATTCAGAGAAGATGAAAAAGTTAAAACACTGAAACATGCCCAATGAGGCATTTGCCAGTTTTACATTGATTGTTTTCAGAAAAAAAATCTATAGTAACAATTTCTACAGAAAACTGTGTAAACTTACCTTAACAGAGTGATTATGAAAATCAGTGATGATTATTTCATTATTGTTGTTGACAGCTGCAAAATGTGGTCCTGTGTATAAACACAAACAGCAGCAATGAACGATTACAAACGTTTATATCTGTTGTTGTCATATTTTACGTAACTGGATGCAGAACATTTTATTTGCAAGCTCATGCTGTAATGCAATCTGCACTCATATGAGAGATTTCTCTTCACTGCTGTAAATATTTACCCACCCGCAAACTGTCTATCTCCATTTCCCCTGCTGCCAAACTTAGTCACGAGTTTTCCACTGGGCTGAAAGATGAAAACCATGCAGGCTTTGTTGTCCACAACAATGACGTGACCGTTCTGGTCCACAGATACGCCTTTTGGGCCCATTAGCCTGCCTGAGCCCAGCTTAGCCTTTAGAAGAAACAGCAATATTATCATCAATATCTCACTTTTTGGTGAACTGTACCTTTAAGATGATGTAATTACCTTATATTTGCCTTCACTGGAGAAGATGCTGACCCACTTATTGTCATAGTCAGCGATGATGATGTCACCATTTGGGTGTACAGCGACTCCGGTTGGCCGCTGCAGTTGCCCTGGTGACCGGCCACGTACGCCGAAACGACTTTGAAACTCACCCGTATTTGAAAATATCTGCTCAATAAGGAATTAAACTTGATTATTGGTTTCTTCACTGATGAACCAATAATTAAGAAGAATCTCTATTGAAACGAAAAAACTTGATTCTCACAGAAACTGAAATAACAGTAAATTACACAGTCTGATGTAACTAATGTAATTTTTAAAGGGGCTGTCACTTATTTTTCTCACAAACATCAAGTGTAAATGTGTTCTTTGTTTGACTTGGTTCTAGCTATCATGCTAAAATATAAAGATTTAAAATACCTAAAGGGTTAAAGGGGTCATATGAGAATTCAGTTTTAACTTTATTCTTAGAATCACTGATAGCTCACACTATAAAAACATAATGTGATTTTCTGATTTTACAATTCAAAGACTGTTTATTAAAACTAAGCTGCAAAAACATAAAATAAATAAATAAATAAATTCTGCTATGGCTGCTTTAAGACACCCGATTATGGAAATCAGGACAAATATGAGATATATTCAGGGTTTGATTACCTGCACACACTGATTGTTACTGTCTGCGATGAGGATTTTTCCTTCTGAGGAAGCTGCGACTCCCTGAAGGTTTGTGAACTCTCCCTTATTCCTGCCTTTGGTTCCTGTAAAACAAATAGACTTTAGCTGAAGGTTACACAACATCTTAAGCACTTTGTAAAGATTTTCTTAGTAATTTTGTTTTACTTTTTCTAAAGAAAAAATGTGTGGTAATGGTCTAATTAATTTGGTTCTGAACAAAAGATGGATGTGCACAGACAATGTTAATCAGCCAAAAGTAACTGGTGAGTCTGATCAACCAGTATAATCTTTCTTGTAAAGCTGGTTTGTCACCAAATCACATCACTTCAGAAAGGCTAAAGGTAAATATGATATACACCTTATACATTAAACATAAAGTGTAACACAAGTTTAAACTAAGGCATAACATTTGTACCTATTTTAAAAATGAGGTCATCTTCTATTGGGTTCACTCTTTTTTTTGGGGTGCTGAATAAACTTCCGCCCCGTCTCACACCCTTCTGCCTGCTCCTGCTCCCCGGGGACTTGGCACTCCGCTTCCGCGCCCCACCATCACTAGAACCTGTGGAGGCTGCGTTGGCTGCAGTGGTGGTGCATGGGGAGTCATCCGGAGAACTGGTGACCCTTAATTTAAAGGGGCTTCCTTTGATATGCTGATCATACAGTCTCAATGCAAGGCTAAAGTTGCCCTCCTTCTTCACTGTATATTGGAATTCATAAGTTCCGTTTTTAAGGTCCACGATTTCGCCGTCCGCAACGCTTCCTTCTGGCGTGCAAACCTCAGCTGAGATGATGGCGTTTCCAGTTTTGCACAGCCCACCAGTTTTGTCCCTGGTGGTTATGATCACGGATGCAGGTTGACCCACAATGCACTGCTCCAGCCCCTCCCCCGACGCCTCGGTCTGACTGGCCACGGCATTGGTGGTGACAATGGTTCCTAGGTTGTGAATGGACTTGCGAAGTCCTTCGATCTCCATCGCGAGGTCCAGCTGGTCGTTCTCCTCCGGTTGAAGAGGAAGACCCTGGCTGGCCAGTTCGCTCAGTCTCTCTCCTACGTCTTTATTGACCTGGAGAACAGCAGCTTTGTTGCCTCCATCGAGGGCCTCATCAGTCAGGCTGCAGTTATAGTTGATGGCCGCTTCTTCCTGAAGAAGTGTATCCAACTGAGCCTGAAGAACCTTTAAGAGACACCGAGAAAAATATATTAAAGGGACAGTGCACCCAAAAATATAAGTTCTGCCATCATCTGTTTCTGTTGCTTCAACCCTGAGATTTTTCAATCTAAAACAAATGGCTTTATTCAAAAACCTAAAACCTTGAGTACTCACTATCTAGATGCCATTTTATGGCATTAAAGAGACCTTCACATGGTTGGCCCCAACAATTTTAGGTTCTAAGAATGTTCCCCAACATTTTCATTAAGTTACAAAAACGTGAAGAATATTATTTTGAAAGTTCAAAGAATGTTTTGAGGAAAATACGTTTTTTTTAGACGTTATATTAACATTTTTGCTAGGTTAAAAGAATGTTCAAATTTTTAAAATTCTGTAATGTTTTTTAAATGTTCCACTAACAACTTAAATAATAAATGATAAATCATATATAACATTTGAAAACATTCTACTAACCTTATTGCAAGTATGTTTTTTGATCACTTGAACTTGAGCTTGAACTTTTACAGAATGTTGGCTAGGTTAGCTGGGATAGCACTGTTAACAAAGCAAACAAACAGACAAACAACATACACACCTTCTGCTTCAGTCCATAAGTCACTTCCAGCTCCATGAGTAGGACGCTCTTGCGTGTGTCGAGGGTTTTGTGAAGGTCACTGAAGGACGAGTGGATGTCCTCCTCGATGGAACTACGCTGAGTGTTTAACTGCTGCAGGATATCTCTCAAACACTGAACTGATTCTCTGATCTGAGGAAGCCTGCGGGTCAGTTAACGCATCCAATCAGCTGTCTATTCATCAATCATCCAGTATTGAAGAAGCCAATAGAGAATCAATGAGCAATCAGTTAATGAATCAAGCTATTATGAGATGAAACCACACATAACCTGCAGACCTTTACAGAATATCTGCATGATTGAGAGATAACATCGGTGGAATACATTTAAATAAATTTATTTAGAAACGGTAAAATGTGTTAAATGTAGGACTGAGTACTGCCCCAGCTAACAGGAAACGTTCTCAGAACACTGACTAAGCTTCTCGTAAAGTTATCAGAAACGTTCTTGCTTTTTTAAAACAACATTTGTAATGTTTTTGTTATTTGGAACTAATGGAAATGTTAGAGAAATGTTCTTTTAACCTTAAATTGTTAGCTGGGGCACTCTTGTTGGTAGATGAAGCCATTGTCAAATAGCTCAAAAATGTGACCGCGTAGACTTTATGTAAATTAATTTAAATTGTGTGGAGTCTGTTTATTTGACTGTACTCTGAAATGCCTGGGTGTAATGGTGAACCTGTTCTTAGCTGCATCCACTCTGTCCTGCAGCGCTGCGAGTTGTTGGTTCACAATGTTCTCCAGTGAATCAGTTGCATGTTCTGCATGCTCTGCATTCACACAGTCTTCACACACTGCACTCTCACATGCCAAACAGTACAACACATGCGCCTGCACACACGAACAATGACACTTTAACCCAGTATTATTATTAACCTTTAACTCAAATTATAAATCAACAACATTATTAAGTTGTTAGTGAAATGTTTTAAAAACATTACAGAATTTAAAAGTCTGAAAAACGTTCTTACGACAACACAATAATGTTAAAACACCATCTTACAAACTGGGTGCTTTGAACATTACTAGAAATTTCAAAATAACATTTTTACCATTTTGGGTACCTTATGGAAATGGGGAACATTAGGGAAATGTTCTTTCAACCTAAAATTGTTAGCTGGGTATTTTTAAGTCAATAATCAAATAAGCAAATTTGTGAGATTAGCATATGAACTCAGTAAGCATAATAACTGTACAAAATAATATTATCACCTGCAATAGAAAATAGAAAATCTAATAAATTAAATGACTTAAATTTAATGGTGCTTGTAGGTCTAATGACCTACAAATTGCACAACTGGATATTGTGTGTGTTCATGTGTGTATGGAGATGTTTCTCACTTTTCCTTTGTGCTGAGAGCAGATCAGCCCTGTTCCTTTGCCAGGCGGAGCCTCCAGTACAGTACATTCCTCACTGCTGCTATCTGGAGAGCCCTGTTGCTGTGCCTCCATGCGGCTGGACAGAATCAGAGCACCCGCGATACAAGGATGCAGAAAAGCACAAACCTGAAACACGAGACAATGTTTGAATGCTTGAATCTTGAAGTGTGATGTTACATTGTTTGCACAGAAAGTCGTTCCTTTGCCCCTAGATACCAAATCCAGGCTGGAATTGTAAGAGTTGTTGTAACAAATATTGTAACAAAAACAAACTGTGTACAAATACACACACATACATAGTGCTCTCTTCTATTTCAGTTTCAGTTTGAAAAATACAGCTGCTTTGTTATTCTGCACAAACACACGATGTGGGTAAAACTATATGGTGGATAAAGTCAATGTACTTGTTTACATCATATAGCTTTATATACGGTAATACATTGTAAGACTTTGATTCTGAAGTTCCAAGTCTCTGATGTTTCATTCAACTATTCTAAATTATAATTCAATTTAACTATTTATCATTATATACAAATGTTCTATAGCACTTTTCAAAAGTTTGCATTGTTGCAAAGCAGGTTTATAGAAAATATATTTTAGCACAAACATTAGAGAGAAACACAAACAGAAATATTACATCTTTGATTTGTTCTAATGATTAAAGAAGGTGAACTTCTATATTTGTTTTTGATTCTCCAGTGACTGTATACAAATACTGACAGAAATATATAAATATATTGAATATATAAGGGCTTATAGACTTTCAGTAATAAATGCAGAATGGAAACCCTCTCAAAAACTAAAAAGGCAAAGGAAAACTCTGCTCATTGTGGACAGACACCACGAGAGGAAAAGAGTGAAACTATCTGCAGGTCTGCAGAAGAGAAAGCATTTTCCATAAGTCATATGGAACAGCAGATGGAGAAGACCACAAGCTCAGTGGAAACCAGGTTGTCCAGAAATAAACACAAGATTACAAAAAGAGAATCAGACAGAAAAAGCTGTCACTTATGGACAAATCTGCAAGAAGTAAATGAGAAAAGATACATGCTGAGTGAGACAGAGCGATTCTCACCTTACAGAGATGTAGTTTAGTTGTTGAGCATGCGAGTATGTGTGTGTGTTCAAAGATGGTGCAGTGATATTACGGTCAGCAGGTGTATTTGATCCACTGGAGGGTCGAACATGCCACGTGCTGTTGGGGCCAAGTACAGTCTCCCCTCACATAATACGGGGCCCTGCGTACAAAAGTTGGAAAACACTCTGAGATACACCAAAACATAATGTCATTCATACTGTAGTATGCAGAAGTTTATATAACCAGATGGGTGAAACCTGAGATACACACAAACTTGTTCCTGACAGTGGAGTACTAAACAGTACAGTAAAAATATCAAATGCTAGTTCTGTATATACATGTTTTTCATAATACTTAAATTTATGTACTATGGTTTTTACATGCTCAAAATACTCAAAAATACTTTGTCTAAAAAAACATCGTATTTCCATGGCACATGGTCCAAAACAAAACATAGTGACAACCATGATAAATTTTGTAAGTGGAGTCTTATTGAGCTAAGAAAATAATCCACACAGACCCACAGGTTGCCATGGTAACAAATACAGCAATTCACCAGAGCTGCAGTCACATGAATATTTTCTCATTTTGGCACTGGTGTGTTGAACAGCGAGCTCAGCCTGCTGATTGTCGCTGAAGTGTTTCTGAACTTACTGTATGTGAGATCATGGTGCAGATGTTGGGCCAGAAGAAAAACCAATGAAACCCGAGTACCTTACACATATCACATGAGCATGTATCCAATGTTATTAACTGAAAGTGGGAACCCATACTTTAAATGTGATTTAACCCATACAGATGCATAGTGAAAAAACTCAAAGTCATGAGCAGACACACCCAGAGCAGTGGGCAGCAACTGGGATAGGTGCCTTCCTGGCATCTCAGTCGTTTCCTGCAAGGAGTGGGATTCAAACCTGCAACCTTTGTGAACAACACTGACTCCCAAACCATTAGGCCACGACTGCCCAGGTCAGGTTATTGGTATCAGATTATCCGTTTATTAGTCTTGATGTTGTATATACAAGTGAACACAAACACAGAATAAGCCAGACATTGTCATTGTCACTTTGACCTAGGCCCTGAGCCTGCCTTTAAAATCAGTTCCTATCGTTGCTCTTAAATGAAACTACAAACAACAATACCAGGTATATGTTTTTAAAGCAACTACATTAATTCATTTAACTACATTTTAAAACGTATTTTTGTTAATGCAACAATACGTATTGAACTATATTGAAATCACTAATATATTATGTTTCATTGCATGAACTTTGTCAATAATTTACAGAAATAATCTGACCTAGATTTCAGTCACGGGGGATAGAGGTAGAACAAACACACACGTCTTTTGGACAGCTGTTTGTGGCAGACCACCCCTCAAAGTCTGAAGTTTTTATCGAGGTTCATTGAGATTCATGGTAGTGAGCACACAGCAGTCCACCAACAGATGGTATGATAATTACAGGTAGAAATACCCACGATAACCTGCAGTTCTGACCTGTAACCCCCCACACCCACATACATGCCCACTTTAATAACTGAGAGCGGATACAGCCTGAAATTCTGCTTGTTGTCATGTCAACGGATTATAAAGAGACCTGCTTAGATGATTATTGCAGAATATCATTAATAATATGACCAAAACTTGTATGGACTGCACCAGCTTTGCTTTATCTCATTTTAACACGTATCTAAGCTGTAAGAGTTCATATTAATATTTTTCTGAAAGAGACACCATCTCTGAAACACTGTACATTGTCTTGACAATATTTATATCACTCTGTTGCTTGTAGATTTCATTACAATGCTAACAAGTCACAATCAAGTTTTGAATCAGTTATCAATCACAATGGTTTTTTACAGTAGCAATGCATTAAGACAACATCTAATGATTTACAGAGTGTTTAAAGAACAAATGTCATGTACATGTTGCGTTTATAATTACTGTTTAAAAACTGAAATTAAATATAAATGCAGGTCATTTAGGAATTGAACAGGATGAAAAAATGTAATACAAGGAAACATAATACATAGCCTCCGTATGTCATTTCAGACATTATCATTTCTGTAACAAAAAGCTCTCAGTGTTAGAGGCACAGTCCCTCTTCCCATGAGACGATGATGACGGAGGACAAGGAAATTTAACCATACGGATTCTGGCATAGAGAAGCAAGAGATTTTGTGAAGGACTATTGAGAGTTATTGAAGCAGAATTCCCTCAAGGCAAGAGCGCTCATGCATTCTGGAGAGCGAATCCGAGAACACCTAATCGACCAGTTCACTTTCTCTCTGAATGACACACACATGGAGATATGAAAGAAAACAGAGCCGTTTCACAGCCGCTGTAGCCAAAGTCAAAAAAAGAGCCTCCTCTGTACATAAACGGGATAAAAATATAATCTCTTAAATACATTTTCTTAAATTTTTAGCAACTGGTCAATAAAAGTGGCGCTCAACCTCAGGAAGCCAAACTAAATATTATACAAGCCGCTTAAGTTTGCATTTATTTTATATATGAAAATATATGAACTGTGAATGTGCAACATTGTTGCGATTATTAATAATAATGAATGCTATTAAACAATTTTACTACAAAGACTCTTAGGTCAACAAACGATTAACATGTAATTGTTGGGTTTGGTCAAGATGGTGAGGACCTCTGTGACAGAATCCATCATAACTTCATACCCAACATGAAACCAGTCCATCTGGAGATGTGACACTTCTTCATACCAAAAAAAAAAGTGTGGACTACTGCAGTCCCAAACAGCTCTCCTATGAAGCAAAACACGGTTTTGATCTTCTCACTCCATGCAAATGAAACTTGTTTGGCTGATTTCCTGGATTTTATGGCAACATCGTTGCACTGACATCACACTACATCAGCAGCTGCGTTAATTTAAAGCCCTGTGACAGATCAGACCGACAGGATGTGAGATCAGATACAAAGCTGAAGAACAAATGGCACTTCTGCTACAAGTGAGGCCTATGAAGCAAACACTGGCTTTCATTCTGCGACAGAAACAAACCGATGTGAGGTCGCACCTGCGTTTGTCGTTTTCTTTGGCACAACACGCACGGTGCGTTCAGGGTTCAGACACAAACATTCACCGCGTCTACACAAACTGAGTGCGCAACAGTAACATCATCCACCAGCATCCATCTCCCGTCCTCCAGCTCTCCATCCACCCCACCCGTCCTCTCTCCCCATGGAAACGCGTCACGGATGCTTTCGATGTCGTAAAACACAACGCATCGCTTTATGTCTGTCCGTCTGTCGAGACGTTTAATCTTACCGTTCCTCCATAGCTGAGTAGCTTCACACGCACCGGCCTCGCAGGGTCTCCCCGCCTCGCTCATCAGACTGAGACCGGGGAGAGGACGAGGGGTGGGGGCTGTTTTGCTCTCTCTCTCTCTCTCTCTCTCTCTCTCTCTCTCTCTGTGTGTGTGTCTCTCTCGCTCTCTCTCTCTCTCTCTCTGTCTCTCTCTCTTTCTCTCTCTCTCTCTCTCTCGCTCTCTCTCTCTCTCTTTCTCTCTCTCGCTCGCTCTCTCTCTTTCTCTCTCTCTGTGTGTGTCTCTCTCTCTTTCTCTCTCTCTTTCTCTCTCTCTCTCGCTCGCTCTTTCTCTTTCTCTCTCTCTGTCTCTTTCTTTCTCTCTCTCTGTGTGTGTCTCTCTCTCTTTCTCTTTCTCTCTCTCTGTGTCTCTCTTTCTATCTATCTCTCTCTCTTTCTCTTTATCTTTCTCTCTCTGTCTCTCTCTCTCTCTCTCTTCGCCACAAATCACACCCGCTGCCGTAGGGGAGGAGCCAGACGCCAAGCTGCGGCTCAGCAGCCAATCACAGCGCGCGTCGACTGACGCGTCTCATCTGTGCGCTCTCACCAAACCTTGATTTTTTTTTATTGATAAGTCATGTTATCATCGATACACAAACAATAATCACTCACATGTAAAATATGATATAACAACTGAAACAATGCATGCATATGTGGTTTAGGAGAGGATTGCATACAATTATTACATAGAAACATTAAATTGTGCTGGTGTGTGTGTGTTTGAATGTGTATAATGACGTGGGTAACAATGTAAACAAGGTTTATGGGGACACTTCCTGTGTCCTCTGAAACTGAACCGCTTTATGTGCTGTTTGTCTCTTTTGAAGAGACAAACCGGCCTTGCAGGTTTGTCTCTAAGAAGACAAACAAGAAGACAACAAACATGTTGTTTGTCTTCCTGATTTATTCTGTACAGAGTCAAAGCAATGGGGCCATTGAGCCACATCTGAATGCCTCCCCGGTTGGAAAATAAGGGTGGAACAGGCTGGTAGTGTCATGCTACACAACACATTGTCATTACTGATGTCACAATGCACAAACACACACTCACTCACCCCACACACCCAAATGAGTGAAAGGAAACAGCAGAAGAACGGCACCCGGCATGCATCATGTGTCTGAGGACATGAACTTACAATACTAAGCTTTTAATTGAAATATGGTGAAATGAAATTAAAACTGTAAATTGTAAATAAAATGTTTTCGTTTTCAAGAAGACTGATCTAAACCTGTCCAACCAGACAGCCAATAATAATAAATCCAGCCAATCAGATTTAAACTTCAGATTTCCAGACAATTGGTGGATTGTGTCTAGACTGTAACTATTGTGCTGTGGAACCCGTGTGAGACTCCCACCAACTCCCACCGTAACCCTGCCCTCGTTTTCTGTGTTGTTGATGAAAAGAAAATGCTAAATGTGTAATTGTATACAAAATGCATGGCGTGTTATTTGTGATACACGCTTCCGGTCAGGCACTCCAAGATATCACCCATGACTTACACAGCAAATAATGGTTTCTTCACAAATTCACTTCTCATCTATGGAACTAAGGGGTTGCTTAATTATTGGGCCTCTCAAGGGTATGATGTTATTATGTTTGTAAAAGATTGAAGTTTTCTGTCCTCCATACAAAAACTCCTAAAGAGAGTTTATCTGTATAAATATCCATAATTGACATTAGATGTTGCACAATACAGTTGAAATGACTACACCTCATCTTGTGCCAGAGAAATCAGATTTACCAGCAAATGCACTGCGTGACTGAAAGCAACAAGCAAAAAACATTGCTACATATATATTTATAACTTGTGTTTTATTTTTGCAAGGATGGGTATTCAATTTCAAAACCACACCTGTTACATTGAGCAATATTTGAAAACTACCCGTTTAAAGCTTTTTTAAGATCTGAGATAGATACGATATCTGAAAATATCAATCAAATTTGGCTGAATTAAAATTCAATTCTAGCTGTTCTGTGGCAAACAAATTGGAGCTTGGTGCTGCAGCGTGCGTCATTCCAACGGATCTCATCTGTGGAATTTCATAGTTTTGTTATTCAACAAAAATCTGATGCAGTTAGAAAAAACTGAATTAAATTGTGAAGAATGAATGTAATTGTGTAATAATGGTAATAGGATGTTTAAAGCCACCTTAAGGTTACATTTGAATCTGAATAAAAAATAAGATGCAAAAAGATTTGACACATAGACCTCTAAATATTACCTCCAAAGCCCATCTCCACACATTTTTCAGCCCCCTCTCCATTATTTGGCTCGCCAGTGTGCCAGTCTTTGTACGAGAACTTTGATCCATCACTCCACAACCAGATAAAATCCTGTTTGATATAGTATTAACATTACTGTAAGCATTTACACTTGTTGTCATTTGCATGATGAGCCAGCGTATCGTTGGTTGTACATCACAACATTTCTTTGCCATCATTTTCTTTTTTTTTATGTACAGTAGGAACAGTCCTCACCGTGATAATCTTTTTTAAGGGAAATATTATGATATTTGAAACACCTGTCCTTTTTTGTCAAAGTGACTTATTCAAATTAAGACAAGCACAAGAAATTTCCCAGCTAACAATTTTAGGATGTAAGAACGTTTCCTTAATGTTTCCATTAAGTAACAAAAATGTTATTTTGCAGTTCTAAGAACATTTAAAACATCCAGTTTTTTTAGACATATTAAAATTATTGCCTGGTTGTAAGACCATTATTCAAACACTTTTTAAAATCTGGAACGTTTTTAGAATGTTCCACCAACTACTTAAGAATAATGTTTTTGATTTACATGCTATAATATTGAAAACAGTTCTACTAACATCACTGCATGAACGTTTTTTGATAACTTTGGGAATGTTGGCCAACATTCTGAGAACATTCCCTGTTAGCTGGGTTATCACACACAAAGGCAAGAACATTAGTTACAACATTACATAATTGTTTATGTAATCTGCTACTAATGCTAATCGCATATCCTTAACCAAAAAACAAAATACCTGAGTTGCATCATGAGCACCGATCCAGGTGCGGGACAAGGTGCCAGCTTGTTTTTTCACAAAGGACTTTAGAAAATTGTGAGTGACCTGACTGTGCACAGAAGCAAGGTTCCCTCCATGCTCAACGCATTGTTGCTGCAAAGACAAAATGTTTCAGAATACACCTCACTGCATCTGTAAGATGTAACACCTACTGTATGGCCAGTAGAGGAGCTTTGTGTGTTTAGAGTCACTGAATCTTCAATGTTATTAATGTCTCTGTTACCTCTGCTTCTGCCCAGGTTTTCCATTCTTTGAAAAATTTAAAACACTGTGATCCGAATTTATCCCAGCCAGAGGGGCATTTTCTACCAACGCTATTAAATTCTGCAAACAAGGTTCATTAATAAATGAGATCAGAAGAGATTCATCGTGATTCACAATAATGAATTATTCATAAACAGACTAGTATGAGAAATGGCAATTTAAAGACTTTCACTACATAAAGCAGATAGTGCACACCCGCAGTTATGAATGTATGAGATCTTTTAGAATGAGTATATTTCTTCTAAAGATGTACCTTCTGCATTGACACAGCAGACTCCATTTAAAACCAGCACGCAACAGAGGAGAGATGCAGAAGTCCACATGCTGGGGACGTCCTGTTAAACTATTAATTAATTAACTATAAATTATGATAATGTGTTGAATAAGTGATTTTCAAAGTTATTAGAGTAAGTGCAAAAATCTTCTTACCAAGTGGATCACAATTCAACCAAGCAACACTTTGTTCCCCAGAGATCAAATCTACTGTATTTATACCTTGTAGCTTATTGACAAATGTGTGTAAAACACCAATAAGAGCATTTTGTGACTCCTCAAGCCTTATTAGGTAACATGAGCTAAGATCTGATGATAAACTTCCTCATCCTAAAGTGATGACACCTTTTTGTTCTTACATTTCTGACATTTCTGAAAACTTTGACAGGAACAAGTGTCCTGCTTTTGACTTTTTGTAACCTGGTTAATTGAAATCAAAAAGCAAAGTCACAAAAAATGAGTCAGTGTTATTTGATTTATTCAAAAAGTGATTTTATGTCTGCTAAGAGATACAATCACTTTCAGAAGATTGCTCTGACATGACAAAAATCAAACAGTGAGGTTTTCATTTACCACATGTGATTAATTTACTTTGTGAAAAACCTAAATGAAAGGTAAAATATTAAGTGCCTTTTTAAACAACCAAAAAGATATGAAAAATATGTTGCAAAGCATTTGAAATATTTTTCATTTTTATTCCACAATAGGGATAAGCAGCATAAATGATGGTTGGATAAAATTTTTTTCATATTTAAGAGGAATATTTACAGGTCTGCATGAGTTAATAAACAGGTCAAACCGCACACCGCAATATTGGGCAATTTGCAAACAGTTCACAGTTAAACATCTCATGATGATTTAGCATTCCTGCGGCTATCTTTGTTTCTTAATCAGACACACCCGGGATGCTAGCATGTGAGTTAACATGTCCTGGCAGATGATTGGTTGGGTTTAAACAGCCTGTAAATTATTAGGATAATATTAAGAATTGTAATTGTTTGAAAAAATAAGTACATGGTTACATTTTTAGAGGAGATTTCTAATGAAATATCTGCGTGTGCATCTTCAATGATTTGATTACAAAGGTTTTAAAACACGCTCAGTTGCTTTGGATTAAAAGCAACATCTGTTGCTTCCAACATCGATTTACTGTTAAATATATATGCAAAAATGATACTGATATTCAGATTTAGTGAATAATTTAAATTCTGTTTTTCACCCAAAGTGATTGCATGACTACATAATAAAAGAGATATAGATACATAATAAAAAAAGACATATGTGGATGGAATGATGATACATTTTCAGAGAGAGAGAGATGGAGAGAGTCTATGAAAATGATAATGAAAATGACTGAGCATTACATTTATTTACTGAACACAAAAGTGCCGGAGAACCTGAAAGCAGAGCCTTTAAACTGAAAGTAACTCCAATAAAATGCAGATTCTGTAATATACAAATGAGGTGTGTTGTCATGCCAACAGAAAGCAAAATTGCCATGTAAAGACTGATCTGAAAGCAGGATATTAACAGACCAAAAGCCACAGACTCCTTAAAATCTAATGAAACGTCACTGGAATATTTCTTGAGCTTAAGTTTTTCTTTCTTTCTGAGTCGGTGTAAATGAATGATGGACTTCATGATTGAAATGGTTTTAATATTTGACAGGGTTAATAAACATACTGAAAGACACATTTTCCATCTTTTACAGTATTGCAACAACGTGACTGGATCATGTTTAATCTTTTATCATCAAGTTTTAGTCAAATGTGGCCATCATTTTAAGAAAACAGTTCCTCTTTTTTCAAGGTATATTATTTTCTCAGTATTGTCAGAAATTAATTTAAAAATAACTCGTATCTTGCAATTGTATTTGAAATTATGAATTGTGAATGCCGCATGCAATTAGAATTTAAGAAATAAGTGACCTCAAGACATTATTATTCTAACCAATAAACAATAAGAGATAAGTATAATATATTCATCATTGCAGGGTTCTGCCAAACAAATAGTGCTGGGGAGGGGGGTGGGGGAGTGCTGATGGTTATGAGATGGTTATACATTTTTTACAAAAAATATGCAATGCAGTTTTAAAATATAGCAAAAAATACAGAGGTTCTACAGGATCAAAAAGTATTTCTAATACTTATCTTTGTTAAACAGAGCTGGATACGCCATTGAGATCAGTGACCTGGATGTAAGTTACTGCATGAGCCAGTTGATTTTTAAAAAACAATTTTTTGCGCAATTATGTAATGCAGTGATGTAAATAAACCTTTTCCTGTCTGGTTTCTCACCCTACCAGCGTCACTATGTATTTACATGGGGTGTAAACTGCATTTGTTTCTTGAACTGGAAGACATGCCGTCAATAGAGTGGCCATACTGAGTAACTTTCTCCATCCTGTTAACATCTAATGTCTTTGGCTCTTTCTGTAAAACACACATTAGACTAATTACACACAGTGTACTGGAGCAGAGTTGAAACTAAACCCTGTAGGACTGTGGCCCTTCAGGAGCAGTTTAATTTTTATTCTATCATGTCTCGCTCTGCGAATCCCAGGTGGTTAAAGTTTGGCTTTTTCAGGAGTTAGCACCATCGGTGCAAAACATGTTATAGCCAGGGCAACAGATACATCTTGGCACTGGTATATGCATGCATTACTGAAGCAGGCAGCATTTTCCACCTTTGTTACTATGACCTGTTACATTGCTGATGCCCTTTTCTTACATTGGTTTACATTTTATGAAATACACAATTTTTGGTCCCTTTTTCCTTATTTTCTGATTTCTAGGGTAACTAAACTTTAGGCAAGTTTGAGTCTGGACACCCAGACGGCGGCACTCTCAGAATTCTTCTGTATGGATCAGTAGGTGTTGGGAAGTCAAACTTCTTCAACTCAGTGAATAGTTCTTTTCTCAAAAGATGCCATAAATTAAAGATTTTTACTATGATGGTAAAGCAGTGTTGCCTTTAAAGAGGCTTTTGGCCTGTGCAGAACAGCATGCAGGCTATACATAAATCAATAACGTTTCAAATCTATGCTTGTGTTTCATCAGTGTAACTCAGAAACATTGACACTCACAGTGTCCATCACAGGAGTCACTGTTTGATGGCTGTTCTTCCTGTCAGCCGCATTTCTCTCATGAAGAAGGAAGTTGTTCTACAAAAGAGAAAGAATCGTGAGAAAGATGCAGATTTGGGTGTTGTTTTCTATACTGTAATGGCTGTATCTTTAAGAAACCATAATGAATATAAATGTGGGCTTCTTAACTGGTTGGTCACACATCAATGTAATATAAGTAAACCACTAAACTTATATTTATTTAATGTTTTGGTGGTGTTTCTACATTAGAGGGCCACTGGGGCCACCAGATGGCGCTGTGATACAAAATGTTTATGATCATTACGTGATATTTATACAGTCAGCAAATGTAATGCTCCTCTTATTAAGCTACAGTAACGTTGTTACAAAAGAAATACATGATTTACACATTACTAACAGAAAGACTTATGAGACTAATTCATTAACATCAATCGACTATAAGTGATTGTTTATTGTACTTCCAACTTTGTCTGAAATGTGAAATATTACAATATTTAAAGAGAAATATCCAAAGCCATCTGTGTTTGCATAAACTTTTACATATTCTTGTTACAGTATTGACAGGTGAAGCTTTTGTCTTTTCAGTGACTAGACAAACTTAAAAATGCAGAAAGAACAAACTCTTCATTGTCTGGTGGCTGTTTTTTCTGCAAACAATGTATCGCTCATAAGAGATGATGTTATAAGACAAATGAGGGAAGTTCGTTTTAAAGCATGAGACTTTGGGAAGTCATGCAGAAAACAATTTTCATTTATTTTGGGAAGTGTTTGTGGTTTTGTATCACGTGAAGTTTTGTCATACTGCCAGCTGCATTGTGTGACATACTGAATCCACAGAAATGAGAAATGAGCGCCCAACTTTATACCCACTTCCAGGTGGGCATGACTCGGTGATTGGGCTCTCAAGCGAGACCCCATACGTCAGTACATAGTCAAACTTGAAAGTAACTTGCACATATTCTACAAAGTGAAAGCAAAATTATTACAAACAAACAGACTGCTCTGCAGGTAAAACAAACTCACAGACTCTTCTGTTTTACAGTTTTGTATGCTCATGCTCAGATTTTATGACGTTTACTTAAATGTAACTGTTTATGGCTCTTTCTACGTATTTATTACAGTATTTATTTTCAGGCACATAAGTCACAAAAATGGTGAAAAGTAACTAATGAATCATTAAACATTGCAGCTATTAGTCATTAGATTGACAGATATTTTCTAGCTTTTAGATGTTGATAATTTAATATGATCACAATGACTGATATTTTACCTTTAACACCAAGATTACGAGGACAAACGACTGGTTAAATGGGGACAATACGAAGCAAAGTAGAATTTTCAGTTTCACCTCTAGGTAAGTGATTTTCTCCACAAAGTAGGAAATTTATAAGAAGAAATCATTATTTGTAAACTAACGTGTTTAAAGACTGATAAAAATGGAAACGTCAGAAAGAGTTAAAGAGTGATAACCACAGGAGACAGTGAAGCATCCAGTGTAATGCCCTGAAATTCACCAATAACAAACAGCACTGGTCACATTCCACCTTCATCACCTGTATGCATTATGTAGGCTGATTTTTAGATAATACTGTTTAACTGGTAGAGTTAATATTAGCTAGTTTAGATAATGTTAACTGGTTTAACTGGTAGAGCAGATTCTTATGTCCTGCTGTCTAGATGAATTTCATAAACAAATAAAAACTGTGTTTCTTTCTTGACAAGACAAAGCCTCATTTTAACATGCATTAGTTTCATTTTTTATATTTTATAAACTAATGGGCAGTTGCTTTAATACCTAGGCCAATATTTAAAAGAAGATGCCAGTCATATAAACAGTCTAGAATAAAAATCCTGCTTTAGTCCACAAAGGGATGCGTTAAAAACATGCTTTCATTTTATAATGAATTATTATTATGGTTTATTATTATTATTAGGTCAAAAACATGAGGATGAAATGGATCAACAAGTCCCTGCCAATAAAAGTAAGTCATTTTCTTAGTATAGAGAAAATTGTGCTCATATTAAAGTAGATCCCGAAAACAAATGCAAAATATATGTGTTAACGGTGATAACAACAAGACACTCATTTTCTCTATAATGCAATAAACTCTATTTTTTGACACTATGATTACAACTATTTTCTTTATAACAGATCAAAAGTTGACTATGTCCAAACAATCAGATACTGCCCCTCCATTAGGTGAGTGATTACATTTTAATGTTCTGACAGATGCTTTTACAGAGACAGAATTTGATGTCCCAAACCTCTCCCAAGTCAGAAGGGACCTTTCTGTCTAACCATGTGTAACATTTATATAACATTATAAAGTATATATAAACTATATATATATATTTCCATATATATTATGTATATATAATGGACTAATATCCATTGTGGTTAAACAGAGAAGCCATGGAGATCAGTGGACTGGAGGTAAGGTTTCATTATCTACTACTGAAAGCCGCATTACATGTTTGAAATAATGAATGTTTTGCGTGTCAAGAGGTCTTGATCATTTTTATTATTAAAAGATGGATTCTAATAATATTGTCCAAGGTTCATTTCAACAAAATCGTTAATTTATTTCCACAATAATATTGTGTGACATTTACATTGTCTACCCTGATCTCTTATGTTTACATTGTCTACCCTGATCTCTTATGTTTAGAGTTAAACCTTTGGCTTTTGGCTACTGCACCCTTAAAACATCTATGTAAACATGTTGCATATGAAATGAGTGTCAGTTTTTAATTGTAAATAAAATTTCTAACTTCTTTGCACTACACACTAAATTAATTTTAGCGATGGTGTGAAGCAAAGGTTGTTGGAAGAACTCGTCAGTTTCCATCTTGGAAAATCTGAGGATGACAGTGTCAGAATTCTTCTGCATGGACCAACAGGCGCTGGAAAATCGAGCTTCTTTAACTCTGTGAGTTCCGCTTGTTCTCCTCAAGGCCGTGTTAGTACCAGAGCCTTGGCAGATTCAAAGAGTGCAGGAACATCTTTTACTGTACAGGTAAAAGTCATTCTTCTTAGACTGATATAATCCACATTTCATTTAAATCTATTATTCCACATTTCAGCCAAGATTAGAAAATATGCTCTTGTAAATGTTCACTACAAGGTGACTCCCTGAATTTGTTGTGTTTGTTTGTAGATTTTTGCATACCAATATAGCAAGAGGAATGTTTTAATTTGAAGTATTACTATTTTTTCCAGAAATAATCCAAAAAACATTTTAATAGATGAACTCTTTTAATTATTTACAAGTGTATATGTGGGTTTTGCTTCTAGCCCAGGGTGTACCAATTGAGAAGAGGAGAGACTAAACTTCCTGTCACATTCATTGACACCAGGGGTTTGGAAAGTGAACAATGGATGACGACTGATGACATCATTGGAATAATACAGGGTTTCAACAAAGTTGGTTATAATTTAAGTTAAAAAATATGATTAATGCAAATAGGTTTTAGGTTTTGCTTTGTCATTTAACATAACTAAATATACACATAATTAAATGTGTATGCAAAGTGTAGTGGTGGCAACTGAACTGAGCAAAATGTAAAAATTTCAGAATTTTAATTTTTCATATAACGGTGTGGTACATTCATGATTAATTTAGACAAATTGTTGTACATAATCACCAAATGTGTTTGAAATATGTTCAAATTCTAGCTAAGCTGCAGAATGCATTTCATTTGTACTTCATAAAAAGGACAAATAGGCAGAATTAAAACATTTAAAATGTAATGAATATCTAAAATACATTACAATTCACACTTCAACTGGTTTTAGAATAAGTTTTAGATATTATTGATACAGTATTGATGCTTTTGTCTTTTCAGGGATCAGATGTACCCAAAAATGCAAAAAGGGAAGAAAAATCTCTGAAGGACAAGATTCACTGTCTGGTGTCTGTTCTTCCAGCAGACACAATATCACTCATGGGAGATGATGTCATAAGACAAATGAGAGAAGTTCGTTTGAAAGCACAAGACTTTGGTAAGTTATATAGAAAACATCTTTACTTCCTGTTTCATTTTTCTGGGTGTTGGTTTTTTCAACATAAAGTATTAACGGAACTTAAAGGCACAATCTATTTTGCAGCTAGATTTCAATAACAGAGGCTTGGTCATGGTACAATTGATGTACACTCAATATCTTAGTTAAAATATTAGCTTCTTGCCTTACCACTGCAGTTAAACAGCTCAGTTTTTTAGATGCAAAAATCAGAAACTTCTCGTTTACACTTATAGTACTGTGTTCTAAGTCAGTAAGGTAAAATGAATTTTTTATATTATGAATTTAACTAAGGCTTTTCAGGTCTAAGCAGGGATAGACTATCTTCCTTTCCAGTCAAGTGCAAACCAATAACTGAAAATTAGTTCTCAGTTACAATTGTTTGCATTTTTATATTGCAGCCATGCAAATATTAGCCCCTTTCACACAGTAATCCTAGTGATTTACCAGCAAATTACCCAAATTACTGGTAAATACACAAATGCATACAAGCAATGGCAATCTGTATTTTTACTGAAAATGTTCCATTCACACATCAATACAAAAATATGTGATGTGATGTCATTAAACGCAAGTGAACGCCAAACAGTATTGTGTTTTACAACATGACGGGTCTGTGGTCTGTATTTTTGTTGCAGACGTTTACATTCATGCAGTTGCTTTTCACCCATTAACATCATACTAGAGGAACATCTCTGCTTTGTTCTGATTGGCTCAAAGCAGACCTTTACATTGGCTCGTTCTGAAATGGTCTACATTTGCTGGTAATTTTTGAAAAGGCCCCATTCACACATGATCTCTTAATGGTAATTTGCCAGTAATTTACCAGTAAAGACAGCATGGGTCTTACAAGGGGCTAGTGTCTTACATTTGCATACATTTCCTTGTGTTTCTGTTTCTTCCAGCTTTTGAAAAAAAATTTTTTAAAAAAAAATTAATGGAAAAAAAAAAAAAAAAAAAAAAATTTTTTTTTTTTAAAAAAAATTTTTTTCCCTTTTTAAAAAAAAAACAACACACCCCCCCCCCCAAACCAAAAAACAAAAAAAAAAAAAAAACAAAAAAAAAAATTTTTTTAAAAAATTTAAAAAAAAAAAAAAAAAAAAAAAAAAAAAACCAAAAAAAAAAAAAAAAAAAAATTTTTTTTATAAGTCACAAAGTATGCTGCGACTTATCATTACTAAACATCAGTCTTAGATTTTTCTTAGTAAATCTCCTCAATGATATCATAATCACAAATTAAATAGATTCACTGTTTACTGTGCTGCAGGCATTCCTCAAGTCACCATAGTGACCAAGATAGATGAAGCATGTCCACTGGTTACAAAAGACATTAAGAATGTCTACAGAAGCCAAAAAATAGAACAAAAGGTGAGTCTGTGAGACTACTATATATCGAGAGGTTACAGCTGACATATTTATGCCATTATATGCCATTATAGTCAATCTGACAATCACTTTAAAGCTGTCTTTTATATAGGTTACAGTACTACCAGAATGTTTTATTTTACATTCTATATATGAAGGTTTTGAAAGTATGTTGTATTAGATGATCAAACACCAGCTCAAAATCATTTTCATCTTGAAATGACAGATGAAGGAGTGTTCTCTCAGTCTGGGAGTTCCTGTGAGCTACATCTACCCTGTGAAGAACTATCATGAGGAGGACACCACCAACACAGAAGTGGATATTCTGATTTTACATGCAATAGTAAATATTGTCAACTTTGCCAAAGACTATGTGATGGACCAGGAAGACAATGAATAAATGAGCCCTTAAATCTAATCCAAGACCGAGGATTGAAGATTATGTGAAAGATTTGCCTGATGAGAAGATAACAGGAGAATGTATGACAATTTAGCCTTATTACCCTCACTTGTGTCTTGTTTAGTTATTCTAGAATATATACTCCTTGTTTCGTTCCCTTGTCAGATCATGTCTTTGGTTTGGATATGTGTTTAAATTTGGTTCTTCTAGAGAATTTCTTGCAAAATTCGCTTAAATTAAAAGTCATACAGCTGTGTTAAATCATGACAAACGTGAATGATATACACAAGTGGTTATTGTGAAGCTCATTTAGATGCAAACAATCCAGTGGCAATCCAGAAACAAACTAAAAAGCAAAAATCATCATAGAGACATGAGCGTTGGCTTTTTTGATTGAGACAGATCTGTCTCTTAGCTTTACCCTGTTAAGTGTCTTGCTACACCCTAGCAACCTTGTAATGATGTGAATAAGCCATATCTCAGTATAAGAACATTGGAGAGACATGTGGGTGGGCTTATTTGACTCGGGCTGTCAGTAGGCTTTAGGTATTGCCCTGGTAACTTCCTGACCACACCTAAGCAACTATTTAGATCATCCCAGCAACCTCCTAACATCATGTTAAAACATATTAACATTGTTGAAATATTCTGGCCTGAGTTTTGCCACAGCAAGCACCACTCCTATCTAGTTATTATTAAGGTTTACATTTGCTGGCTATAGGGTGATAACATCGTTCTACACTCACCTGATACACTTTTAAAACTGAGGTGATTTGTACTCTGCTTTTGTCTTTAACGTACATAATATATTATGCTGTTATGCTTTATCTCACACAAATGTTTTATAGAAGATAAAACTTTTCACATATTTCAAAAGTTTGCTTTTTAATTTTTTTATGGATTCTCAGATTATTGTGCTTTTATGTGGTAAACGTAAGTTCTTCACAATAACATGTTTATGCCTTGTGACCTGCTGCCAACTTAAATCAAATGATGAAGATAAATAAATAAATCTAGTGCGAGTCCAGTTCTGATCTGTTGTTCTTTATGTTGTTTTCATTCCGATCATGTTACATCGAGCTGTGATCATGTTACAGTAAATTATGTCTGTGTAGTTTAATTGTTGGTTTCTCTAGATGTTCTCACAGATCAACTGACATTAATATAAAGAATGCTGTTAAATTTAATCAACCTGTTGTTCATAGATTCACAATGTAGTGACTGAAAATAAAGATTTCAGAACTTCCTCCATATTGTTCTCTGTGTGTCAGTAACAATCTGGGGTTTGAGGTTAGGGCTGTTATAAAACCTTTTTAAAAAGTTTTATTGAAGTCCATTTTATTAGAAAATACAAAAATCAGAACGGGAATCAAAGGTGTTTTTATTTATATTTACTGTATTACTAAAGTACATTATTATTTATTATTATTTATTAATTTATAGAAGTTACATCAAACTTCAAATAGTAACTAAAAAGTGTAAATAAACAATTAATATATAAATGTTAATTATACAAATAAACTTAATTTCCATGAAGTTCATAACGCCTGAATCTTCCAAGAAACTTTCCTGTACTAGCAGGACAGTTCCTGAAGCTGCAGATGTGTATGATATGAAAGATCTAATGTCATTTTAACATTGTCCTTGAAAATGTTTTGGAGCAGCTTGTTTTCTCACAGCAAATTGAACCTTTTGGGATTCAGAGAACATCAGGGGCCACCAGAGAACATGAGAGCAGATGATATCAAAAGTGAAAGTAACTGCTGCTAACTTCAGTCCCTTAGTTATGAGATCAAGTGTCTTAAAAAACAGAACAAACTCTGCATCTCCATGGAACACGTTTACAGTAAACAGTCGCTGCTAGTGCTCAGATTACAAGAATCAATACAGTACAAAAGTAAGGTGAAGCTCACTAGTCCAAATGCAACTTATTGTTCCAGATGATACACTGGCATGCTGGCCACAAGGGTGTCCAATGACTATGTGGACTTTGAGGATGAAATAAGTGAATACACAATGAAAATGTGCTCCAAAAGAAAAGAAGTTTGTTTTTTAGGCTGATTTGTAATATCCAAATTATGTGTGATGCTTCCTGATCAGAAAGAGGAAGAAGGAAGAAAGTCTATTCAAATAAATATTATGTAATTATGATGATTTTATCAATATGTTCCGAGTCAAATAAAATCAGCAACACAGTATACAGTCACACATATAGTATATCAGTACATATACATATATATATATATGTGTATCTAATAGAGTTATATTATATATAACATTTTTGTTGTTTATCATTACAATAGAAATTTCTATATGGTAGTACTGAAAATGTAATTGTTCATTATGAGATGTATATTAATTAAACTAAATAGGGATACTTGGTTTGTAGTTGTTATGAATAAAATGTTGAACTCATGAAACCTACAACACATTTGGATATTTGGATTGGAATAAATGGATGTGCATTAGAAATGTTAAAAAAAAATTTATAGGATCTGCAGGAATGATTTAATAAAACTGTTTGGGGGGATTTGGTCATTTAAAGTATGAAGACTGAATGTCCCAGAAAAAATCTTTCTGTGAATAGCCTGGCAGAACATTTCCAAAAGTTCTTATTTTTTTGTCCCCTCCATTATACAGTTAAAGCAGTCGATATGATTACAGTAAATTATACCTGCTGAACACCAGAGGAACACAGAATAGCCATCAGAGAACAAGAGAGCAGGTGATAACAAAACTGAAAGTAACTTCTGAAGATAAATAAGGTGTGTCTCCTTGAAACAGAGAACAAAACCATCACCCACTTTCAGACTGATACAGTATACAGGTAAGATTCATTTATAATATCAATACATCATCATATTGATATCATTTATATAATTAATATATATCTTTAAAAGTTGGTTGTTGCTCTTGTATTAAAGTAAAAAAAATCACATTTCATTTTTATAGCTCTTTTCACAATGTGCATTCCAAAACAGCTTTTAAAAAGGGGTAACACTCTGTAAACAAATCCATAAAAATAGGGTACAATGTACTATCTTAACATGAAAGAATTGTCTGTATTGATTTTTTACAGCTGTTTCACCTGTGCTTTGAATTTTGCACTGCATTGTGTTGTGTTTTAGGGTTTACAGAAATGTCCATTAAATCTACAGATAATGCAATTAATCTGGCGAACAATTACCAGTACATTTTCATTATTTTATATTGTTTTTTGTACAATAAGGAGCCATTCATTAAAATTAGTTAACACATTAGCTAATGTGAACTAACATTTTATTAACATTTTTTAACATCTTTTTAATGTTAAAGAATACAAATACAATTATTCATTGATTGTTCACGTTCATTGTTCATTAACTAATGTTAACAGATATAACTAATATTTTAGTGTTAAAATTAACATTAAGTAAGATTAATAAATTATGTAAAAGGTGTTAATTGTTAGTTCAGGTTAACTAGAGTAGTTAATGTTACTAGAAGTGTTTAACTGTACAGTTTACACTGGAAAGTTTTTGGGAGCATAGCTAAAATTGAAACTTGTTAGCATTTAAAAACAATTATAACCCATCAGAATGACATGCAGCAAGACAGAATGACATGCAACAGGACTGAATGAAGTGCAGCATGTCAAAGTGAAGAGCAGCAAGACAGAATGACCTGCAACAGGATTAAAGATCTCAATGAAGTCGTTTATTGCAGCATAATGTTTTCGGATTCAGAATGAATTCAGAACAATATGATGATTTTATATGGCTGTGTAAAAACAGTTGTTTTCTTTTGCATGTAATGTAAATGAAGTTCCCCCTTAATTGTAAATAACTAAAGTTTCCAAACTAGAAATGGTCTCTAAATCATAATGCAGAAAAATAATATTTACAAAAAGGGCAGGCTATAATTTTCTGTTTGACTCTTCTGTTTGATTTTTGATTATACATAAATATATTTCACATCTGTAAACTGAATCTTGATAACAGCAGAGTTATAAGGACTAAAGTATTGCTAGATTAAGCCAACATGACCTTCTCCCACATATCCAAGTAAGTGATTTTCTCAGTATTCAGACATTGTATTTGCACAAGTAATTTTACTGCTAGGATAAAGCAAACTTCCTCAAATATTTTTAACTGAAAATATTTATATTAAAATTACTGTATATATAAACTTGATTGTTGGACAAGTTGAAAGTAATTTCTAAAACCGTTTTTTAAGCTATCCATGCACATGTTGTTGTTTACTGATATCAGAGAAATGAAAGAGGAAGAGGTGCATCATAAAGTCATGCAGATATACAGGCCATATCAAAAGTAGCTCATACACAACAATATTACAGTAGGGCTGTAGTGTAGCTAGGAATTCTGTGCCATCTAATTGTTAACGATCAGGGATCCTGTAGTTTGTACATTTTTGACGTTTTTCTATCCCAGTTTAACAGTAGCTCAACCAACTGTATCTGGCTTCAAAGACACTTAATCATTAATCTTAGATTTGTGAGAGAAATTTGATGTTTGATACACTTATGCTAACAATAATTACTCAATGAACACATTTATTTATTGTAAATTTATGGCTGTACATAATGGGTTTTCAGAATACAGGTACAGAGTGATCAAGATGAGAGTACAAAGTTAGAGTTAACTTTCTGTGTACAGAGTGGGCTATAGCTATGAGGTCCAAAATGTCCTCACTAATATAGTGAACCCTGTTGAACACCTACTACTGAGGTGAACCTCACTGGTTAAAATGCTCCTAAATGTTGCAGATGATATTAGTCTTTAAATAGTAGTTGATAGAGTTACATTAGCCTGATACCTTGAACCTTTGTTCAGTTCTGTGTGCATTTAATCCACAAATAGAGGCAAGGAAACTACTACTTGACTACTCAAGCTTTCATAAATAAAGCAGTCATATAGATATATAACTGAAGATATAAAGTTTCAGAATAAATCTTCACGTAAATCAGCAGGTAGAACAATTCCTGACGTTGCATCAAATGTAGGATATGAAAGACTTGGTTATTTTGTCATTTTTTTACATTTGAAGCAGCTTATTATTACAGGAAATTGCACCTGCTGGAAATTCACAGGCCCTAAAGTACAATAACAACAAATATTAAAACCGAAAGTAACTGCTGTTCAGTCGCGTAGTTAAATAAGGTGTGTTTCCTTGAAACAGAACTAAACCCTCACGCACCTTCAGACTGAACAGGTAGGACTCCTCTATATGTATTTCTTTAATAATTGGTAGTTGATCCGCAATTAAAGTAAACAATAATCAAATTTCATTTGTATAGCACTAGTTATACTAGGTAACATTAGTTAATAAATGAACAATTAAAAATATTTCACATTTCACATTATATTTTTACAGCCTTTAAGCACATTTAACATTTTAATATTTGTTATCATTAGTTAATGCAAATACAATTGTTCATTGATCGTCTATGTTTATTGGGCATTATCTAATGTTAACAGATGTAACTTATTAATTACTAAAGTATTTATTAATAGTAATTTATAGTATTATTTGTTAGTTTTATTAATTACTATAGTAATTGTTGAATTTAACATTAACCAAGATTAATAAGTGCTGTAGAAGTATTTGCTATTTGTGATTGCTAGTTCATGTTAACTAAGGTAGTTAACTAATGTTAACAAATGGAACCTGATGTTCATGTGTTACTATAATTATATAAGCGTATGTAATTATCATAATCTCTATCATAATCCCTTTTCTTATTCTTACATTTGTAGAATGCTTTATTTTATATTTTAAGTTTAACTATTAGGAAAAGTTATGCCAAGAATTTCATTACATGTTATATTGTGTGTTGACCTATAAAACTATTAAAAAGCTTAACCCCTTTAGTAAATTACACAAAGACAACATGGGAAGGAAACGTTCCCTAAATATATTTTTCAGCCTTAAAATGCTGAAAAACCCAAAACAAAACACCATAATAAAAAAACATCACAGTAGCAGATTTTTGTGTTTTTTATCTTTTCTATGTGATGCTAACAAATATATCTCGATGCAAGATTATAAAGACAAAGACTAGGATGAGCCGAATATGGAACTACTTTTTCCCTCCCCATCCTCCTGGTCCTAAACCTGGTAGGTGATTTTCATACTGAAGTCTAAATGCATTATATTTTCATACATCACTGAGATAAGTAAGAACCTTTGCACGCAATGACCGGTATTTCTAATGCACGCCCACTTATTCAAACGGTCCAAATGTGTTGTATTATCATCAGTTCAGTCAACTCTACTTTCATACACCAACTACAATCTTACAATCCCTAATTAGTTTTACTAATATACATCTTATAATGAACAATAAAAAAATTCTGTTATATTCATTAGATGTAAAGTTGCTTTAAAACAATGCAACATTGTAAAAAAACACTGTATATAAATAAAATTAAAATTGAATTACAATTGAATGGAATTTTCTCATTTGGACAAGAACTGTATACAAGATCATCCAGACTTTGCTATTACAAATAGAAAACAGCAAATATAAGCAATGATTAGAAGAACAATGATTTTATGGTCCTGTGCGTTCCACAGAACTTGCATAAATAAACATATTTAGACCACTTCACTTAGTGATTGCAATCACGATGTGAAGAGACTTTCAACCAGCATAACAAAAAATGAATGTCATCGCATCGCATTTTAATATTTCATATCTAAATATTTTAAACCTTAAAAATTCAATTAAATGTGCTCAAAGTTCATATCAATAATGTTCATGACAACAACATTTTTGTTCATCAACTGTGTTGATAAACAAAAATGTTCGACAACTAAAAATTCAGTCCAAATGCAATAATAGGATGTCCAACTTGCCTGTCAAACTATGTATGTGTTGATGTGGTGAGGGAGGCGTGGCTTTGAAGAGTGCTCCGAAGAAAGGGTGGGAACTTAGGTGTTCAAAGCTAGCTTGATAGCCTCTCTGAAATTGCCCACCCTACCTTTAAAGAAAGGTCCTCTGTTTAGAATACTTGCAACTGTAAAATAAAGAGTTTTGTTTTAAATGTCACTAATATCTGTTTTGATTAAGCAGAGTATGATGAGCCATGGAGGTCAGTGGATTGGAGGTAAGCTCTAAAAATCATTTATTTCACTGTAAAATCCTATTTGCATTGCTCTCTTAAAATACTTGATTCTGATTGGTCAGACACAATATTCTACTGTCAAATAGTTTTGTATGATGATACAACTTTCTACATGGTTGTGCTAATTTTCTATCTCTAAAATTACACTGACCCTGTTTCTTTATTTCAGTTCCAATCAGTTATTTATATATTTGATATGTTTTTGCACCTACCAAATAACCAGTATTAGTCCCCTAATGCTAATTTTCCACTAAAAATCAGTTTTATACTCAGGGGACCTGTTATGCAAAATTCACTTTTGCATTGTTTGAACGTAAACGTGTCCGTAGTGTGTTCACAACTACCCTATAATAGTATATCCACCCACTTCATTTTTTACAATACCCATAAATTTTGAAACTCAGATTGAGTTTCCAGATTATTCTCTACAGTGACACAGTACAGCAAGCCTCACCCACAACTGATGACGTCTCCATGTCTTATTTGCATCTTGCACTGATCTTGTACTGAGTGAGCAACACAGGGTCCACCATGTTAATATCAGCACTAGAGCAGCTAGTTATAATATAAGAACAAATATATAATATACATAATATAAATCTTGTGTTGTTGGCTTTAACAGTGAACATAAAGGAGTTCACAGCCACAGCACACATTCTGTATAAATGAGCCCAGGCCTAAAATTTACTGCTGATGCAAAATGGGCCAGTTTTAACTGTTTAATTTAATCTATTGTACAATAGGTGGCTTTTGAACTTTAATCAATAAATCACGTTGGTAAATTTGTTGTAAATCAGTTTCTTCACCTGTTTCTTGCATCTGGTGTTGAATAGTAGTTAGTTAACACTTAGTTAACTAACGTGAGGGTTTAATAGTTAACACTTAAATAAATATTTTTGTTTGGCTAACATGTTATTATATATATATTATATATTCCTGTCTGTATAAACCATATTTTACACATATCTGGCACAATACATGAATTGGTTTCATATGGCAATATAGAGAATTCAGTCGGAATGAGTTATATAGTCATAACTGTTTGGTAATCGATAACATAAAAGGTTAAAAGTACTATGACAACCTCCTGAAAGTACTCTTGTTAAATTTATTAAAATTGTATTATTATTAATAAAAAAGAGGATCAGCTGACAGGGTTATCAGGCCCCAATGCGAAGCTTAACAAAAAGCATAACAAAAAAGCACCGGTCTGCTGTTTTGGAAAATAAAAGTGCACAGCTGCATTTGTGAGAAAATCTGCATGATCACATTTGTGAAAAATCATGTAGACACAATCATAAAATGGCATTGTAAAACACAGTACATCTGTTTGTTACATCTCTGAGTTTTCTCTCAAATTGCCATTTGTATTTGCAAAGCACTTTCTGTTTGTCTGAGAGTGAAGTTTCCTTTGCAATGCAGGTAGATGCATTTGTTTGCAAAATGCTGGGTTTGTTTCCTTATTTTAGCTCCATATAAGTTACATGCAGTCATACTTTAAATGTAAATTTTGCTGTGTGCTGCTATGTGCTCTAAAAATGCAGGTTGCGCATTTTTGAGGTGAATTTTTAATATAAGCACTGTAAAAAAACTTTGCAGCTTTAAATGTTTAAGTTTAATCAGCTTGTCTGCATTTTTAATCTTGATTGGTGCTGAGTTGCTGTAACATACAAAATAGTTGGAAAAACTTATTTTTACAAGTTACGCAGTCAGCATAATTGTTAAGATGAACTTGTAAAAGCCTTTAAAAAAACTTGTAGATTGTTTTTACAGTGTGACAATTTGTGTTCCCCTGTCAAGGGAGTCTAAGCAAAACTTGATGAGAACACTAAACCACTTCCAGTCTGGGAACCCAGAGGTCAACACTCTCAGAATTCTTCTGCATGGACCAATAGGATCTGGAAAATCAAGCTTCATCAACTCTGTGGATAGTTGTCTTCAGGACCGCATGAGTAACAGAGCCCTGTCAAACTCAAAAAATTCAGAAGAAAGCAGTTTCACTCTGGAGGTAAAAACACGGCTGTCCAAGCTTACATGTAAAGAACACTCTCAGCCACCTGGTGTTGGAATTTCCACAGGATTCATAAAATGATTTTTGTTGTTTTAAATGTCTCAAGTGAGAGTGATTTTACAGTAAATCCTTAAACAATGTTTGTGTGTTTGTTCTCAGTGCAAAACCTATAAACTGAAGAAGGGCACAACAGGCTCTTTCTACCCTTTCACATTCATTGACATCATGGGGATTGAAGTTAAACGTGGAATACAGACAGATGACATCAACAAAATATTATGTGGTCACATCAGGGATGATTATACTGTAAGTGTATTAACCGTATATATTATATAATACATACACAGTATTAAAGCACTGTATGAACATGCCTTTCTGTAGTCTTGTGGAGGCTGTTTTGCCAATAGGATACAATTGTCAATAGTGTGACAGTAATTTATATGTTTTCAAAACATTCTAATGACTAAAGTGATGTAATGACAAAACTGAGGTGATCAAACATGCTAAACTTCCACACTCTCATAATCATCGTCCATTGCAAAGTCCAATGTATTTTAAGTAACGGTCCTTTAATGGACAGTTTCAAAGATGCCTGAGCCCAGTTCAAACTTTGGTTTTTGTAGCTATGTACAAAGAACATTAAATTTATTAAATAATGTTTGTAACTCTGTTTTTATTGGTTGTATTCAGTGTAGTAAGTATTTTCGTGTTGTTAGCCTAATGCCAGATGAATACTGCAGTAAACAAAATTACTGTACTGATATCATCTGCATCATATAATATAGTTTCAGACTAACTTCCCCATAGGTGTGAAGGTAAACCTGATCTTTTCCTGTGTAAAAATTAAAAAGTGTAACAGTAAAGTAGTATGATACACTACATTGCAGGTTTTCTTAACATGTAATCACTACAGAGGGTTGTGTATACAATGGTCTAATATACTTGCGTTAGCAGCGCAAGAGGTCATGGGTTTGATTCCCAGGGAGTACATGTACTAAGAAAATATATAACTTCAATGCACTGTAAGTCACTTTGGATAAAAGCGTCTGCCAAATGCATAAATGTATTTCAGACTGGGCATAATGATTCAGTTTTCTTCTTGATTATACCTCAATGCACATTATTGTATTGTACCTGCATGTGTCTAATAACATTATCTACTTCTGTCTCTCAGTTTCTGAAGAAGACCCAAAGTACATCAGAAACCCCAGTCTGAAAGACAAGATTCACTGTCTGGTGTCTGTTCTTCCTGCAGACACTGGAACTTTAATTCCTGTAGAGTTCATTCAACAAATGAAAGCTATTCGGCAGCAAGCACGACACTTGCGTAAGTAATAAAAGACGTCTTTATATTTTTAATCACTAAATGTACAGGTGTGTAAGGACCCTAACATGAAGCATTTATCTTATACATTATTACATTATATTCACATAGCGCTGCTGTAGGAACATTCTGAACGCAGGAGTTAATCTTTATTGCTCCTAAATCCCCATGGAATGCATTACAAGATCCCCATATGAAGATTGCTGTTCAGTAATTTTCTTTAAATGCATTATACCTCAACATGAACATTAGGTATACAAATACATTTGTCCTACAGGCATTCCTCAAGTCATCATCATGACCAAGGTGGATGCAGCATGTCCACTGGTCAAAGAAAACACTGAGAAGATCTACACAAGCAAGAAAATAAAAGAGAAGGTGAGTCACTAAGTAAAGTGGTTATTGTAACTGTACTGGTATTAAATGTCAAAGTTTTTCATTAAAAATATTGTCAAGTAGGAGTTAAAGTAACCACTCTTACTCTTTAAAAAATTACTCTGTGTACTTTTAATTTTACAAAATGTTACAAACATAATAGAGCAAATGTAGTGTGCCACTACCCACCTCTGTATATAGCTATAAATATAAAGTTTAATTGCACTCAGGCATCTTTAAACCTGCTCATTTAAGTGACCCATTGGAATAGACTTATTTATTAAAATTAATTAGACTTTACAGTAGTTAAGAGACAGAAGCACACAGCCTCTATCTGGATAACAAACTACTTGCACTCCTGGAAAAACTAAAGTTTGTCAAAAACTCCCTAGATTTATCTTCAGTCACTTTATTCCATTTACATTTACGCATTTGGCAGACGCCAAATCAGACTAATGAATCTGAACACAGTGTTTACATGAACGCTGAATAAAGTAATCATGTTGATATGCGCGTAAACAGATTTGATTTTTTGACATGCATGTTTCCCACTGTTTCAAGATGCACATACAAGCAGCCACTCTCTTGCCGTTGCTTCTTTGTCATTTTAAAAAGCAAACTTAACATTTACATATTTCGGTTTTGTTTCAGATTTGGCGAAGTCATTATGATTTAGGTGACTTTTTTCTGATTGTGCTTCTAGTCCTATTCACATAAAATATGTAACAATTTCATTAATAATGATTAGATATTAAATCTAATAATATTAGATAACTAATCAAGTACAATTCATTCACATTATACAGTATTTGCATTATATATTCATTTTTTCCAAGTAAGACTGTTTTTTGAACTCTGTTTGCTTCATTAGATGGAGGAGTGTTCTGTCAGACTGGGAGTTCCTGTGAGCTACATCTACCCTGTGAAGAACTACCATGAGGAACATAAAACCAAAAGAGAAATTGATGCTCTGATTTTAGATGCATTACAAAATATTGTTACCTTTGCCAATGACTTTGTGGAGGACGAAGCAGGCAATGAATAACCGCTTAAATTTTGTATATTTTTACATTCTGAAACAGCTTTCTACTGTCTCAACTCTAGCTAAGCATTATATGGCAGATGCAGCAGCATTGACTCAACCAGTGCTGTGAGGTTGAGGAGGGACTAGTGTTTCTCTACCAATGGCATAAATATGACGGATTTCTGATTTTGTCAGGATAGTAAGGTGGAAATAGTAGTTTTTGTCTACTGTACACTTTTTGCAGGTGATGGGGTTATATTTGCATAATAATATATCAGTAAATCATCTACAGTAAAATAAATGTGTAAATAAAGTGTGTAAATAACTATGTAACCTATAATCAGGGTAGACAAATTCTGCTTTGTCTTTGTTTTTCTATCCATCTATCTGTCTATGTGTAGATAACTATGTGTCTATGCACATCTGATTATCACAATAATCCACAAACAGAGAAATAACGCTCAGAATTGTCACCAGGGCAAAACAAGACTTGGCAATGAGATTTGAGTTTGAACGCTGCTTAAATACTTGTGAGATAATGAGGAACAGGTGTGCAGGAAGTTGTCAATCTCCAGTATGTACCATTATGGGTAATGTAGTCTGAAACAGAGTTAGTATTCAGGAGATGGTTCCCTCTGGTCGTGGGGAGGAGGTGGAGCAGGGACATCCTCCATAACAAAAAGTATCATGCTCATTTCTCTGCTAAGTCAGAGCTGTCTACTGTCTCCTGTACTAGAATAATTTTCATACCCTGGTTAAGGCCCTGAGTATAACAGACATTGTACTTGTACAATTAGGACATGGCAAATTTTAAAAATTATTTTTAATTAATTATATATATTTTTACTGCAAGTTTTTTCCCCCAATACTAATTACTAAAACACAAGACACTATCAAGACCTTAACAACATTTGAGTAAATGACAGCAAAAGTTTTGACTTATCTACTATGATTAAACAGAGTTTGGTGAACCCTGGAGGACAATAACCCGGAGGTAAGTTCTAAAAAACATTGTTTTCAGTACAAGTTATCCATGACATTATTGATGGGGCTGACTCTGATTTATATCTCTGACTTTGTGGTAAAACATTATGATACTGTATGTTAGTTCATTAATGCTAATTAATGTCTGTAAGACACACAGAAGTAGTTAAAAGTCTAGATTTATTCACTAATAGAAACAGAAATAGTTTTGTATTTAAGGTCAGGGTGGAGAGATGAGTTATCTGTGTTTCTCTTCAAGGAGTGAGAATGTGAGAAACAGTTCTGTGAAACCCTGTGTATCTATATTATCTATATTATTATGATGGCTGATATTAACAGTGAATAAATATAAAGCTTTTGAGACTGTTATTTTGTGTTATTTATTTGTTATTAAGATGTGTTAAGATGAAAAATGGACATGCCTCTTAAAAGGTCTGTGCAGGGCCCTGGTGTCTGACACAAGAAAAAGTGTCAGAATGCAAAACAACATTTAGAGAGCATTTTCAGAATTGTTTTACATTCTTTTTCAGAAAAGAAATCTTAGAGAAAAACTTTCTCATACAATCTCATACAATATGCAAACAATAAATATACATTTTTTATTTCATGTTCACATTTTACTCCATGATGAATATATAGTCTATGAAGTGAAGGAACCTTCCTGTAAATCAGCTGACACATTTCTTCAGAGAAGAATTCCTAAAGGACAAAAAAAGAGAAGAAACATTCTTGTAAATCACATGGCACAAAAATTTTAATTATTATTTATTCAGAGGTTACACACAAAGGGGCATTCAAAACAGGGAGAGAAACTGAAAGTTACTGCTTTCAAAATGCTTTTAAACATTGTTTTTAGTACAAGTTATCCATGACATTATTGATGGTACTGAATCTAATTTATATCTCTGACTTTGTGGTAAAACATTATGATACTGTATGTTAGTTCATTAATGCTAATTAGCCGCTGATATTAATTGATTTATGATAGTTTTATGTAAATATTATTATAGCACTGGCAACAATGCTATTTGTAAGAAGTGATGTTTTGCCCTCCCATCTCTAGTTCTGATTTTAATGTGAACTAAGTCTACAAAAAAGGATTCTGTACAAACAATTAAAGGAGCCATACCATAAAAAACAGGATTTAATGTCTTAAAATGCAACGTACAATGTAAACATGTTTAAAAACTTAAAATGTGTTTCCCTGTCCAAAACAACCCTCAGTTTTAACTGCAGAAAACTACATGATTTTATAGAACTGTCTGCATAGAGTAAACCAGCATATAGTAAATGAAAAGATTAGATTACTTAAGATTAGATTACTTAACTAAATGGACAAATTAATGAATCTTAACAGTTTATTAGATTTAACCCTTCCTGTTGATATCCTAAACTTCTTTGTCGGTTGGTAAAAACATTTGCAGGCATACTAAATGGAATGTGTTTATTGTTGTTTATTATTACAGACATTTGCATTCAGATGGGATTAGATTTCTCGGAGGACTGAGCTGGAAAAAAAATAATGGGGAAATTGCTGTGGAATTTTTACAGAGATTGTATGAGAAAAAAAACAGACTTGCCAGATTTGGATGGGATTAAAATCACAATGTCTGAGAAACACAGATTTTGTTTGTGTGTCTCAGAGGTTTTGTGTTTCTTAGAAGTTTTGTGTCCTCCAGAAAATGTTGGTCATTCATCGGAAGTTTTCCCTTACTACTTTTCTATTGAGCTTGAGAAACGAAACCTGTTAAGAGCGCTAAACAGTTTCCAGGTTGCTACTTCAGAGGTGGACAGTCTCAGAATTCTTCTGTATGGAGAAATAGGTTCTGGGAGATCAAGCTTCATCAACTCTGTGGATAGTGCTCTTCAGGGTCATGATTTCTAGAGCCCCTGCAGAATCACACTCTGGACCTGTGTGGACCCTGGAGGTAACAGCATTGCTTTCACAGATACAGAGATGTGAGGAAGATCAGCAGGCAAGAGAAAGAGTGATGGTGGAATAAAATGGGCAGTGAATTAAATAAGCTTAGCTGCACTCAACACTCAATCTAAATGCATCTGACTAGAAACAGACTCAAGAGGTTATTATACGAGGCAAAGACTGCTTCACAACATAAGAATGTATTATTTCTATTACTGTTAAAAAACAATAATAGAAATAATAAAGATAAAATGAAATGACCATAAAATTAGTAAATATTAGTAAATACCAATATTTATTAATTATAAATGAATTACAACACAGATGTATGTCTCCAGTCTCAGCCACAGTCAGATAAAACACATACACAGATTACTTTAAAAAACTAAGATCCTTCAAAGCAACATGTTGTGCATTGGTTTTGTTTCCAGTGTAAAGCTTGCAAAATGAAGAAAGGAAGGCCTGGTTCTTACCTTCCTTTTACATTGATTGACACCATGGGTATGAAAAGTGAAGGTTCAGGAGGGATACAAACTCATGGTGTCATAAAACCTTTGCATGGTTGCGTCAAAAATGGCTACAGAGTAAGTTCGAAAAAATAAGTTGAGTAAAAAACAGTTTTTATGTGTTTTTCAACTGTGATGTGTTTGTCGTCTGGATGCACCGACTGAGCTCGTCCGCTTAAAATATGTGCAAGAACGATTTTCAAAAAGTGGTGACTGCATGTTTTTTGAATAAACTGTATATATACATGCAGTGCTTCCAGAACATTGTTTTAAATATGTGACTTTGCTGAATACTTTATTTTATGTTTAAAGGAAAGCCAAACATAAAACATTTTAAATGACCTATTTGAGATTAAAGGTGAAGTGTATCATTTCTGTGTGACTAATGTCACCAGACAGAATTACATAAATAAAAATGAAAAAGGTTTTCAAAAAGGTTTCCAAAACACCGGCCTCAGATAGATCTGTTCAAAACATTTGTTGAACAAATCTTGTTGTTCTGGTTAGTCGGGATGGTTAGTTAATATGACTGTTTTGATCACATCACCAAATGACAATGTTTAATTTTTTTTGACTAATCAACTTACAAATGGTTTAACGTTAAGTAAAAGTTTTTAACTTACATTACATTTTAAATTACATCACATTTCTAGCTTATGCTCATGTCAGGTTATTCTTCAACGCATATATTATTTATTTCTGTCTCTTAAGTTTAACCCGGTAACACCAATTTCTGAAGAAGACCCAAAGTACAACAGAAACCCCAGTTTGAAAGACAAGATTCATTGTCTGGTGGGTATAATTTATGCCAGCCGCATAGTTTTTCACATAGTGTTTCAACCAAATGAAAGAAATTCAGAGGAAAGCACAAGACTTCTGTAAGACACACAGAAGTAGTTAAAAGTCTAGATTTATTAACTAATAGAAACAGAAATAGTTTTGTATTTAAGGTCAGGGTGGAGAGATGAGTTATCTGTGTTTCTCTTCAAGGAGTGAGAATGTGAGAAACAGTTCTGTGAAACCCTGTGTATCTATATTATCTATATTATTATGATGGCTGATATTAACAGTGAATAAATATAAAGCTTTTGAGACTATTATTTTGTGTTATTTATTTGTTATTAAGATGTGTTAAGATGAAAAATGGACATGCCTCTTAAAAGGTCTGTGCAGGGCCCTGGTGTCTGACACAAGAAAAAGTGTCAGAATGCAAAACAACATTTAGAGAGCATTTTCAGAATTGTTTTACATTCTTTTTCAGAAAAGAAATCTTAGAGAAAACTTTCTCATACAATCTCATACAATATGCAAACAATAAATATACATTTTTTTATTTCCTGTTCACATTTTACTCCATGATGAATATATAGTCTATGAAGTGAAGGAACCTTCCTGTAAATCAGCTGACACATTTCTTCAGAGAAGAATTCCTAAAGGACAAAAAAGAGAAGAAACATTCTTGTAAATCACATGGCACAAAAATTTTAATTATTATTTATTCAGAGGTTACACACAAAGGGGCATTCAAAACAGGAGAGAAACTGAAAGTTACTGCTTTCTGCTTTAAAACAAGGTGTGTTTGTCATATCCAGATGAGAAGATCATCAGACACTTTCAGACTGACTTGCAGGTAGGACTCAATATTGCAGGTAAGACTAAATATTTTAATCAAAAACAAAGCGTGATTTTACTTTTTATTAATGGGACGATGTAGATTAATTTGTAGCAAGAAGCATGTCTAATTTTATGAGGTTTGTTATACAATGATATTTAATAACAATTTTATTTCATGTGACTTACTATGCACTTTATAAATATACATATATCTTTACTGAATTTGTATATTTTACACATGTATGTTTATATGTCATCTGTTATATAAGTATATATAATAAGTATCCTAATACTTATCCTAATACTAATATTAGAATGTATCATATTATATATTTTTTATATATATAAAATTAAAAATAGTGGTTTTAAAAATGTAGCAGCTTTACAAAACATTACCATATATTCCCAACTGACCAATCCAAGCAACAACAAAGAAACACTCCACAAGATGTTAAAAACGTCCCCATACAGTGAAAGACGATTTAGGATGAGCCAGGACAAACCACTGTTAATCAATGTCAGCACAGATTCGCTATTTTTTTAAATTAATATTATTATTAAAATGTTGATTATGTTAATCAGCATTTTTTCTTAATAACTCTTTCTTATAAATGTGTTGCTAGGATGTGGCCATTTTCATGGACTCAACCTTCTCAATCTCATCCCCCTCCTCCTCAAGGTAAAAGATTTTCTCTGGCAGACAGAAATTGTGCTTCTTCTTTATCCTCCTATGACCCAGAAAGAAAATTAAGAAATAGTATGTGTGTTAATATGTATTATTATTATTCATGTATTTATTCCGTTATTTTTTTTAAAATGCTCATCCATAAATTAAATTAAGGTTTTGGGAAATTATATTCATTATATCTCTGTAACCCAGCTACAATATCCCCTGAAATTTTAAATATTAAATGGCTGCTCGTGAAAGGCAGTGATAGAAAAAGAGCCTGATGTTCTGTTATATCAATAGTATCTGTCATTAAAAATACTTGCAGTAAAATGTACGTACAGTAATATACATTTTGCTTAAGCAGAGCTTCAAAAGCCCTGGAGGACAGTGAACTGGAAGTAAGTTTTGGCATTTTACATTTAGTCTGTGTTGGTCTATGACCAGCAAATTCTTTGTTAATGCTCCTTTTCTCATGCTAACATGCTCAATGAGTGGGTAAAATATTTGCTGCTGCCCATTTGACAATTTGTGTTCAACAGGAGTCTAAGCTGACAGAACTAAACAATTTCCAGCCTGGAAACTCAGAGGTGGACACTCTCAGAATTCTTCTGCATGGACCAGTAGGTGCTGGGAAATCAAGCTTCATCAACTCGGCTGATAGCTCTCTTCATGGCCGCATTACTACAAGAGCCTTGGCAGATTCAACATTTGAAAACAGTTTCACTTTGCAGGTAAAAACTGCTGCCTAAGAAATAGAAAATCAGACACGCTGTGAAATGTTGCAACTTCTGCAATTTCTACAGGATTTATTATATCATTGTTATAGCTCAGGCATCTGAAAAGGGCCCTAGTACTAAAAATACAGTCCCAATAGTAAAGCACAGAGTACTGGACAATTGGCGGACCCCCAATATACAAACTTTTCAGCCAATAGTCTTGATCTCTATCAAGCTGACTCCAAAAACTTGGCAAAAGATATTCCAGCATGATAAGGATACAAATCCAGCTGTGGCTCATCTGTATGGGCAGGTAGGGCAGTGCCCACAAAAATATTAATCCATTTGAAAACATAGAACTCAATATAACCTGAATCAAACCTAAACTGTTAACTCGTAAATGTGTGTGACATTATTTAACAAATATCCTCGGAGTTTCTAGATTATTATAGTTTGTGAAATGAGACAAATATACGGTATATGGAAACTGAGCGCATAGCTTGGTTGGCTCGAAATTATTAAACTAAGAGGGCAATGGCTGTCTCCGCCCTCCTGAGCTCAACAGCGCCCTGCATTTCCCCTCATGTAAAGCTGTGGTAAACAATGGAATTGCAGCGAGCCCTGGCTAAGAACCATATGGGCTGATTTGAGGTTACACCTCCACTTTTTTACATTACGTGAACATAGTTGCGGACAATGTTATATCAATCTGCATCAGCAAAGTCCATAATCGGTCTGCGTGAGTGCATCGGTTTAGCATTGATTTAAACCCGGTTCCAGAAGCAATTCACTGAGATGCCACTGAAAATAGTGAGGGGTGCTCCCCTAACATGGATGCCCTATTTGTACACAACCAAACTAATAAGACAATTTTATGAGATTACTGTTTACATACACATAACTAAAATTGACTATATTAACAAGTCTATCTTAACTTGAATCAAATGCAGCCAAGTGCACGTGTCTGTGTGTAAAACGTGGCGGTGGTATTTGGTGGTACATGCTATTTTTATACCAGACTTCAAAAGTAACCCCCACTTCCGCCATCCATGCTCACTATTATATGTTCTATTATAATTTCATCTGAGGGTGCTTTTACTTTTACCGTAGAACCGGGCCTGTTTTGATTAGTGGTATAAATCAATCAGAGTGTAATACCGTGTGGAGCAGTGAAAAAAAAATATGGGGGGCGCAGACAAATTGAAAAATTAAACTTGTTAGTAATGCAGGACTGTAAATAGCCATTTATCAGGTAATTATGTATCATTACTGCTAGATAAAATATTGAAAATGTTAAAGTCTGCAATAACTGTTAAAGAATGCAATAAATGTACCATGAATCAGTGAATGTGGGTTCAATGTGGTTTTATTGTCAGTATCAGTGTTATAGTAAGTATGAGTTAAGTAATCAAGGTAATGATCAAAAAAACACACACACACAGTGAAGCTGCCTAATCACACTGGCCAGTAACACTATTTCAAAAGAAATTTTGCTCTCCTTTCTTTCTGGCGTGCAAATTTTCAGAGAGATGTTTTTTTAACATTGTTGTCCAAAACGTTTTTGTGCCAGGACTTTAAAACAGAATGAGACTCGTTGAGAACGGTCCAATCACATAAGACCAAAAATATAAAAACACTATTGATTCGATAAAATCAAAAGTGGGAGGGCAATCTGAAACAAGCCAATTAGAGCTCAGC